>JAPYYS010000641.1:0-138551 GCA_030522525.1 Campopleginae sp. 14b | reverse complement strand
CGTGACTCCGGGTGGTTTGGTTGGTTTGTAGTTTTTTTTTAACTTTTGTTATGAATACAAAAGGCTGGTTTTAATGATTTTCAAGTATTTCCTTCTCGCCAAAATGCAGTCTAGCTCGCTTCAAAATATTCGCAATTTACACTATCGCATATCATTGCGATAGTCAAAAGAATGGCTAAAAAATCAATTCATGTTTATTTAGTATTTTTGAGGCATACGAAAAAAAAAGGTTCAACTGTTATGGAAATACCTGTGCCGAGAAAAGCACATATTGGCGGCACATGGAGCTATTTCCTCTTCTCTTCGTAATTAATTCGTTTGATTTATATCGACAAAGGTAGCTGAATGCTAATGCGTATTTACTTATTAGCAGTGCATGCGAAGTAGCAGAACAAGGAAAGGGGGAGGGAGGCGTCGCTCTAGCGTTTCTGGGCTGTTTGGAAGAGGACCAGGAGGAGAGCAAATGAGGGCCCGGAGGAGACGAATAAGAGGGTGAGAGCGAGTTGTCCTCCTCGTCCCTTCTGCGAAGGAGCAGACGAAAGGGCGGGAGAGGCTACAAACGTCACGCTCTATTTCTCTTCGCGTTCTGTGAGACTCCATGGAGCGATACACAGCAAGAGAGTCGTTAATTAAAGTGCCTTTCCCTTTGTCAGACTTAGATCGATAGATTCTCGGACCGGTATTCTTACTCCGACCGGTTGCTCAGCGGATCTTTCTTCTTCGTATACACTGACTGACGAAAAAACATGGAAAAAAAAAACCAAAAAAAACAAAAACAAATGCAAAAATAGAACAGCAACAAGGCAACGATATTAGCCAGGAAAACCTTCGAACCTTGCTTTCATTTGTTTCTTTCGCTAGCTCGACTATCTGTCTGCTATTCATCAGTCTCTACCGAAGATAACTCACATTTTTATTATGGTAATTGCACCTACAAAACTTTCGGCGGTACAAACCGTTGATTTTTCTGCAATCATTGCAGTTTGAAATACAATGTTCTGTGTTCCATTGTGCTCTAGCTCACAGCGCGCTGTTTCAAAGGTCGCTGTTGCAATAAAACAGAAAAATTACCCAGTTATCGTGGAAAAATTTGAGGTACAGAGATTCTTTATTTGCTCCCCTGTCACCTCATTGAACCACTGGGAAATTGCTTGAATCGAGTATGTTTGGAAATTTAATCATTTTTTTTTTTTTTTTTGCTCCTACCGATTTTATACAAAAGTTATGGCACATGAGTGTTCCTGTTCTATAAATTTTCTATGAACTCAGTGATCTCCGACACAGTCCGACAATGTGCCAGAAACTCGTTTCACATATGCAAAATGATTTACTAACGTCGCAAACGTGGAGGGCTTCAAGCCCGCGCTTCCGGCTAAAATAGATTAATGTCGTCATGCATTAGTTAATGCCGCGTACAGAGCCACGGAATATCGCCTATGAAGAGGAGAATCATGGGTGAGGGGGGATGAGGCGGGAGACGGTTTGATAGAGCGCTCGTTGGGGCGCTTTGTTATCAATTATTGACCAAAATATCGTTGACTCTCGATTTTATATACGTCCATGAAAATTGGCACCGTCTATCTTCGCTACTGTTAGTCATTCCATATTCTCATACAGGCGAATCATTTTCTTTCAAAATTCAATCAAAAAATAAAATATAGCCGATGCATTCCGAGATAAGGACGGGATTTGATTTAAAACAAAAACAAACGAATGAGAGCGGAGAATTCAGAACAATTGAGACCTTGAATTCCAGTAGGATCATTGGTTGCCACGACAAAAAGCAATCCTCGAGAACGGAGAATGAATTTGGGTGGATGTTGCTGTATGTGTGCTGAACTGAAAGGAAAATCGATTTTTTTTCTACCCGTAGGTTCTTCGGTGTGTAATATGGAGCCGGTGGGAAGGAGATCAGGGCAGTGAAATAATAGGAAAGCGTTTCCTGAGCAAACCAAGTATGGGGATATTGCGCTAAAATCGTTACTATGCAGAATTTCATATGCACATCGTACATGTATAAGCAGGCACGCGGTAAAAGCTATGCATGTAAATCGCAGTCGAACCGGAAGTTCGGGGGATCCGATGAGCCTCTCGTATATTTATATATCTACGATACGAAAATACGTATGTGCTTATACGTATACGATTTATACATTGATATTTCATACATAGACAAATTCATATACATGAAAATACATGGTCGAAGATACACAAACAAAAGCCTCGCTATATTGGTTCACAAACCCTGCGCACTCAGCCCTCATGAATATGCCAGAGCACGGTAGTTCAAGTCTGCACAGCAAAACCCCCACTTCACCCCTTCCAGCCCTGGTCAATCTCCTCATCGCTACTCTATATATTGTATCGAAATGAAGAGAGTGAGGTGCAAATTATGGCATTCTGGTACGTCATCCTCCATCCGAGATAATCATACACCAGCACAATTCCACATACGAAAAAGTGATACAACAACACAACCAGATTGAGGGATCTCGTTTGATATTCCATTTTGAGCTTCGCTCGCAAAGTTTTTCTTATTACCGGATTGGACTTTCGAGATTCTGGAAATTTAATCGTTTCCATTTCTTTTTTCTTCACTTCAGAGTTTTCTAATTAACGATGATACTGTGTGGGCATTTTTTTCTGTGATTTGACCGTTCGGATCATATCTATGCCCTAAACTATGGACCTTTCTCGTCTTCTTTCGATTTTTGAGATCACCGTGAAAACTTCGGGTTCCGATGGCCCTTGAGGTGACTATTTCCGTAGATATTCATAAGTACGGATGCAGGCGGGTTGATTTTGTACTCGTTGTATGCATCGCGGTATAGACAACAGCCGAATCTGTGACGCAGAAGCTTTCATAGTCTGACCCCAGGACGTAACTCGAGGCAGACACAAGTCAGACCAGTGACGCTTATTACGCGCGTGACTCCGCGTCTCTAATCGAGCTTTCGTGATTCTCGCCCAGCGCGATGACAGAGGGAAAGAGCAGGGGTACGAGAGCCAGCGAGATAGCAAGCGCCAGAGGGAGGTAGAACGAACCAGCAGTATCGTAGAGAGCTTGGTACGCGGTGATTAGGAAAGTTACCCATGTGCCTCAAACCCCGGAGGCCTGCCCAGAAAACAAGGACGGAGCAATGAATATCCTCTGTTGGAGTGATTCTCAACTGAAGATCCTTGTGGCCGGGATGCATACACATAACGTCGTGTTAGGTGCATGCTCGAAGTCTGTTACCACGTCTTTTCGCACGTCAACGTCTGCACGTTTGAACGTGCATAGATTTATTGTTTACACTGAAGAATCCATTATTACAAAATAAAACACATTGTCAAGTGAAAACTCATGGATTAGATGAAAACAGTGATATCAATGAATCGATACAGGTAGGCAAATGAACACGAGCTGCTTGGGCTTGCAGGAAAACGAATGGAATCACTCGTGCTACGACAATTATAATGCTCACAGCTACCAGGATTCCACCCTTTGCCTCGTCCCATCCCTTTGCGACAAATTGCAAATAGCGTATCGACGTCCCAATGGGGGTTGACCCGAGGTCGTAGGTTCGTGATCACGTGAAGTCTCTCATTTTGGAGGACTCGATGAAAGGAGAGAGTGAGAGAGAAAGAGAGAGAGACAGAGAGAGAGAGAGAGAGAGAGAGAGAGAGAGAGAGAGAGAGGGAAGGAGCGAAAGGGAAAGAGAGGAAGATAGAGCGAACGACAACAATTGTACCCACTTCCGAAACCCACTGAAAACCCATCTCACCAATGAGAGATCGACCATGGGCAACTAACTCACTGATTAACCAAATACCACGGTGACGGAACAACGAACGTTCTAGCAAACATTGCACAATGCATTCATTATATATATCTGTACATATACATTGATACATACAGTATATATGTGCAGGACATTATAATGTATGTGCATGTATATCAGACGTTCCGATCTAGCCCCATCCTTCCTGTGAGGTCGAAGCAGATCCACTAGCATTCCCATTTCCGGGATTACGAAACGTTCAATAAACCTATTCTTTTCTACTTTGCCCTGCTTTCGATTCGAAAAACTTTTCTTCAACTTTCCATCTATTTATCGATCTTGTATTGAATACTCCATGACCTACTGCCTGTATTTTTATGCTCGAATATACTTTCAACTGACTATTTTTCCTGTTAGAATTTCACTCTAAAAAGAGATGTTAAATATGTTGCGAAGTTAATGAAAAAAAATGAAACTTTCTTTCAACGCTTTTCTCGTGAGTTATTCAATGAAGCCACGCCCTTGGCATCAAAAATCATTCGTTAAGGAAACGGGATGGAAGAAATGCATCGAAACTAGAAAACGGAATATAATTTTCACGCCGTTACGTGGCCAAGAACTTTACAAGTTATCGCATTATCGGGAATCTCCGAGTCCTGCGACCGCACCGATACGACGTCGAGCGTGATTACGCCAGTAATTTTGGCATTAACGAAATTATACGCCATCTTGCAGGAGCAATCCCTAAGCATAATGTCTCGATAGTGGACCACCATATATCGGCGGGTAATATTATCAGCGCGTATATTAACGGATGTATCAAGATCATGTAGTGACGTCTGGCCTGCCCAAGCAGTGCGGTTAGTGGAGCTCACGTCAAAGGCCCAATTTTTAATCGAAAATCGTAAATGTCATCAATATTTATGAATGCGTTCCAGAAACTTGAAGACTCAATATTTCCCCCAAACGAAACGCCGCAGCTCTCGGCAAAGCTCGTACACGAACATCTCCGCAACGAGGATAATCACGTCTGTAACGAATTAGACATGGGTCTTCGTACAGCAGCGCACATTCTCGAATCGGTTTACAATGCCTATAAGCCGACCCATCTGGCTCACGATGATGTGGATAAACGATTGGAATCGTAGGGATTAATATATACATATATATAAAGTATCACGAAGTGTGCTCTGCTAGCAGCTAGAGAGGGTGCAATGGTAGTCAGAGGCATTGTAACATCAGCCACAGTACATATCGACAGTATGAGCGCCAAAGAGCCTCTGGCTACGGTTTAATGCATAGGTGAATCAGTAGAGCGAGTGCAGCAACGAGCCGCATCGGGCTTTATATATTAACACTGATGAATCCCAAACTTACGCCTATGAATAATCTCGGTTTAAAAGTTCAAGACACGTTAGCAATTCGTTGGAAAGTCACAACGTCGATCCCTTTTCCAATCGTTTTGATTATTTCTCCATCTCGTAGCTATACACGCCGATAAGTCGAAAGAGCTTGATGGGAATATGTCGATGAGTGAATAGAACATGCAGCGAGACAAAATTAAAATTGGAAAATTTTACTGGCACAGAATAGAATCTTTTCCTCACGTATAACGTTTATTAATTTTTATAAAAATTCACATTCTATACGGTCGAAATTGATGGGCTTTCGAGATTGAGCCTCGATTCTGTTTGTACCCGTAGATTTTCAACTTATTTTATTTTCTCCATGTGCGGAAAGATCTGTTATGCGGAAAATGTTGAAGTTCGTAGACGGATGGATGAATAAAGTATATGCATCTTTTGTAATATGCTATCACTTTATTTTCCATTTGATAGGAAGCAACAAATTAATTGAAATCTCATGAATAGTTAGTTGGGAAAAAAGTATGAAACTTTTCCGTTGGAATATGCATGACCTGTCCTGGCGAGCTTAGAGGCAAGTTGGAGGACACCCCGTACACAACGAAGTGCAATGATCCGTACTGTAAATGCTGGAACGATGTTGAGAGGCACGTTTTGCGGATGCGCAACGAATTTCGTGAGGTTTACCGCAAAAGCTCAGACAGTCTATAGCGTCGTGTATGCACACACCCATCTGTCATATCCCTGGAATACCAGAGTCTCCAACATCGCCCCTCTTACGTTCCCCCTCCTTTTTTCTCTCTTTTTCTCTCGAGCAGTCTTTATCTCTGTATCTCCATCTCTCTTGACTATTATACTTACATATCATGAATTATTCATCGAATATAATTTCGCTATTTACGCGCGAAGCTCGCGAAATCCGCCCACAGACATCGTATACCATTATGTATAATAAATGCCGTTTACCTTACCCCAAATCGTATCATCCAAGAGTTTTCTCAAATTTTACCCACTGCGATACATATGTATAACGATATAACCCCCTCCCCCGCCTCCCGTTGCCATCCCGCGCTTCCTTTTCTTGCTAGCAAGATAATATGTGTATTACGAAATTATGCGAAACTAACAACTCCTCCGAGTCATCCGAGTAGATTGAATACATTTTCGCATGAATCATATCGTTCCGGACCAGTGTTCCGGATCCATTATTGCCTCGAATACCCACTTCCATACCAAAAGCTACTTTTCCAATGAAGATTTTTTCATTTTCATCTCCTCCAAGTCGGCAAGGTTCTTTCAATTCAAATACCAATTAAAAGAAAAAATTCTCACAGAAACTTCAAAGCATCGCGCATACGTGACATTTCTCCAGCCCATCCCGCTTCGGATTTTTCAATAATTTAATAGTAAAATCTACTTATCAAGCAAAAGTGGGTTTTGCCTTTAGTGAATGTTTGAAAATCGGTGACTCAATTCATGCTCTCTACGGTTCGAGCCGATCTGCATCAAATATATATTAGATACGGAGACTACGTGAGAATGTGGGTGCTAATGCAAATAGACAAGGGTTAGGCTCCTCCGCTTGAGGGAAGGAAGCCAGCAAGCCTACGTATATGAGCAAGCAAGCTAAATTCTAAGGTTATTCCTGCGAAAACGTTTTCCTGTGAATGCATTACCATATTTGAGGACGGTAAACGAGACTCTGAGTTTACGTATATGCATACACCTCAAAGCTCATATACCGGGTAGGCCAGGAATAAACTTTAATATTCTAAGATTGAATTTGGGTCAAATTTCTCAGGCGAACCGCCTCTGGACATTTCTCCATTTGACAAAAACCCAACGGTCGTTAATGCTTGATGTTCACCCACTCGAAACGCACATACTGACGATGTAACGCTCGATGTTTGGCCCCACTGAGCCACAGTTCATTATTACATGGATGTCACATCAATATTTAATGACTCGTCTCATTTCCATCGCATTAAAAAAGGTCCATAGCATTTTCTGTTCAAAATTTCGGTCAAATGTCAACTCGCAATGTAATTAACATTCTTTTCCACGACACCAAGCATATTTTCAATGTTTCCCAACAACACCCTATCCTAACCCTACCACTTGGAGCTCCGTGGATTCTCTCTTTTCTGTTACTTTAAGTTGCCACAAGGAAATAGCAAAACCTAGAACGGTGGGGTCTCGTTGCAAGAGACACATTGAAACGTAATGTGATTACCATTATGGCACCTCCTCGCAGATGCATCTTTTGTATGCACGATGATACGTTGACTAGAACTCCTAGAACATGGCGATGCGCTTTTGTTTAGCTTGTCTGGGTAATTCTCAACTTTTTGTTCTCCGGCCCAGGCTCCGTCCTCTGAATATGTAGATTGTTATTCACGAATGTGCTTCTTGAAAAGTGGATTCTGACGAAACATTCCGGAAAGTGCATAGTGGCACATTCATAATGAATGTCTACAGATCGTCATGGAGACTCGTGGCGAGTTGTGCTTATTTTTTCATAAGATCGCGTTTTTATTTTTATTTTATTTTATTTTTTTAATAGTCCTAGGAGAATATTTGTGATGCATTTTTCAATATATTTTCGCGAGTATCTTAAAAGATTCGTACAGTCGATGGAAATTGGTAATGGAATAGTTGAGTGAAAGTAAAATCGAATGGAGTGAAAAGGGAAAGCAAACGAGCAGGAGGGTTTATATTTTCGAGGGGTGTTGAACGAGAAACATATCGCCGTAGGGTTCTCTTTCGAAAATGCTGGCCTCGAATCAGCGTGCTTGTCTGAAGTCTGTTCGGATTTCGATCGATCGCTCGTGAGCGTGAGAGCGCCAAACAAGATTATATTGGCGTGTTACGGATGACAGTAAAACCGCACCGTGAAACTTCAATCAGTGCCTTCGGAGCCATAGGACGAGAAAATTCGACGTGACTATCTCTCTTGTCGTTTGCCAGAGGAAACGCGAGAAAGAAAGAGATCGAGTAAAAGTCGTTAATGGAGAAGCGTTCGTTGACGCGTAATTTCTAACTCGTCTGGTGTTGCGAAGAGACGAAGGGTGAACGGATCCTCGAGCGAGCAAAGCAATATTATCCAGATAGCGAAAGAGAAAGCGATGGGAAAGGGCGAAAGTGCAAAGGAGTCGAAACTCAACCGACGTCGATAAACGTCTCTGTACACGCGCCGCAAGGGAACAAACTAATTTTCCACTTCTATCCTTAATTATGTCTCTGGGCTGTGGCCCGATGATCGTTGATACGGGAGACAGCTAGAAATTGGAAATTATGAAACAAACTTGGGTGCACCCTCTCTGTCTTAGTCGTTGACGAATTTCATTTGCAGAATTTCTCCAAAAATCCTCGAAAACTTGAATTTTCAAAAAACTAAAAAAAAGCTTTGAAAGCGAAAGATGAAAAGTGAGTTCGGAATAATTTTTCACATGCAAATATTATAGAAATATACAGAAACGTGGGACACGGTAACACTAGACGATTGGAATTCCGGTGAGTTGCACAAGTACGTGCGTAACACGTGCTGCACTTAACGAAGCAGTGGGTTACACAATCGTTAATCAGTACCACCATTGACGGATGAAATGATATTTGAATGCCTAAAATTATCGCAACCGAGCTGCGATAATTGGATGGGGTGGGCGAAGACACGCATATACTCACACATTACTTGTGAACATTCGCTCTCTCGCTTCAATTGCTAGTGTGTAATTGTCATTATATTATCTGTGTGTGCATGCTGAATATTGTGTAGTATACTTAGAGTGAACAGTGAAGGCGTGGAGGTGCGCACATGCCTTAATGCAGTCGCGTTCGAACGGATGCGTTCCTCGTAATCTATATATCTATGTATTGAATTGACGGGTGTGTATGACTATAGACGTAAGTTCCAACGCGAGCATGTATAGTCCGAGTCGGCTCGAGCTATGATGAAGCTCACTAAATTTTATGCTACAAACAACGCCCCTGTGCGTTTATTGGCGTGATAATTGTCAGACGGGCGTAAGTCGCGAGCTTTTGCGGGAGGAACACGACGAGAGTGCCGTTTATTTTCATAGGGGTTAATAAATACGCGGGCAATATATGTGAATGTGCCTAAAGCGGAAATTCTAATAACGCAACTGTATTATCAATATCTATAGATATGTATAAATATGGGCATTTGTTCAACGAAGAGTTGATGAAATGCGAGCGGCGCGGCATTTCGAGCCTCCGTCAAAGGGTTAAATGCGCGTAAATGCCCGTTCTCATCCCCCGATGATTCGCGGTCCGAAAGATTCCATGACTAGCTCATTCTACCTCTCTGTCTCTCACCCGCACGCTCTCGGGCTCACTCATTTCCAATAAACGTTCCACCTTCGCTGCATTTGTGCAGCGCTGCATATATTCTACACAATCTCCCCTTCCTCAATCCCCTGCTTTATCTTTCTCTATCCACCCCCATAAACTTATCGCAAATCCTCTCGAATCACGTGCACCCCTAAAACCGTCGATTTTCACGGTAGACAGTCATCCCGTACTTAGTGTGATACGCTAAACGCCATCATCGTCAGAATAAAATAAATTTAATAAGAAAAAATCACGAATTCATAACTGAATTCAAAGACAATAATTAGTTTCCGCTATCAACGTAATAACAGCTCCAATCTTCAAGGAAATAAGCATAATCGTGCCGTCTTTTAAGAACTTAAGCAGAAATAATAGTTCCAAGGGGTGGGATTTAAAAAAAATCGGGTATATTCGATTAAGAGGGAAACGTTCGCATAAGCCGATTCAGCAAAGCACGAACAATTTACAAATTCAGTGCATGGAGGGTCGCTGTGTTTTACCATCGAGGGCTGCAAATCATGTAAGGGTGTTTGTTAAAAATCAAAATAAAATGAAGCGTTTACGTTGCTCGCGGAACACGCACGAAGCAAGCAACGAAAGGATGGCGTGGGGTGTTAGTTTGGTGGTTATGGATCGATCAATGACGGAAGGGGTGCGCTGTTAACGAGAGGGCGGAGAAGCTTCAATCAATACAGGGCGGGAGTCGTTTCAAGTCAGGGATCACCCTTATCTGTCCAACACATGCAGACGCACACTTCCCCGCCAAAAAAAAAACATCGAAAAATCATACTTCCTAAACCGTTTTCCCAAACTGTCATCGTATAATCCTTCAACGACATTTTTCGACCATTTGACAGTTTGTCGGCCGTGGAAAAATAGAAATAAAAAATAATCGGTTGTGCGATAACAATGTCAAGCTGTTTTTCACTTTAATCATTCGATCGGTCGCGAAATGAAGAAACAATGTTGCGAATAGCGCGAAAAAAACTAAACAAAAAAATTTGCAATTGATCGGACAAACTCAATGAAGAAATTCACGATCCGTTTGGAAAAAGTACGACGTAGTAATCGGTACCTAGCAACCCCCTTTATCTAGTCAGCTCTATAAGTAACCAATTTGGTGATTAAGCTGCTTTTGAATAACGCGTATAATTACTCATCCGCATGGAAAAAGCGTGAAGAGATCGGAGAAGGGGAAAGTGATGGAAGGAGGAAGAAACGTGGAGCGAGACGGAAGGCGAGTGTGAGAGAGTATCGACAAAGTTGCAGGTTAATTGCCGTAAGGCAATTTGAAAGACTCACGAGACGTGTATGCCTTCGTATACCTTTCCTCGCTGCCTCTGCTTCCTCTTCGTCTATCGTTGTCAATAAAATTTATAATACACTCAACGCACGCAAGCACACTATAAACTATGAGTCTACTAAAAATTAAAAACGCGTGCCTTGGCCCATTCATGTACTTTTATCAATCAGTCAGAGCTTCCTCAAAAAATCTTGCCTGGTTACCTTTCAGCTCCAACATCAATGCCATTTTTCCTGCTCCTCCATCTTGCAGCGATGGTATTTTTATTGCGAGGCAGTATATTAGGAGGAAGAATTAAAAAATACGAAAACGCTCTGCCATGTTTTCAATATTCAATCGTCTATTTTCTTACAATTTTTTTCCTTGCCTTCGCTACACGACATCAATTACTCCTTTTTTCAACTGAACGTAACTACACTCCAGTATAAGTATTGAAGAAGAGCAGGTGTACCCTTCAGGGTGTTTCCCTTTGCAATCTTTTACCCTATCTCTCTCCCTCTCACTATCGATCTTTGTATTTCTTTATCAACCCTCTTGTAATTCCAGTCGATGCTCTTCATTCTTCGGTGCCATGGTAATGTAATCAAAATTGCGGGCCAATATTCTTCAATTATAGCTAAGACCTACTAAACCCCCTCTTCTGTCGACAAGCACGACTTTTTATTCAATATCCATCCTTTATTGCGAGGCAACCGGCTCGCAATAAACGCTGCGTATAAATTCAGACAATTCTTCCGGTGTTTGGACAAATCAACAAACTCAATGGCTACATTTGTACAACAATAATATTTACAATGTAAAGTACACGAAAAGATAAATCCGGAATAATTGAAATCGACGAACATTTACTTTTTCAGATTTTTCAACTCAATATTTACGTCATTTTGTTTTTCATTCTGGGTTTCCATCGAATTTTATGTATTTCGGACCGGATGCGTTCACTTCGAACAGCACCCCCTCTCTCTATCGCCCTCCCACCCTTCCCCACCTCCTTATTTTTAGAGGGATAAAGGATTGAAAACCAATCCAAACTCCCGCGGTGTACGAAACCAACTACAATTTTACAGGAGTATGAGTCAGTCCGTGACCCGAGAATCCAGATTACACGCGACTGAAAAGTTGTATCCGGGACGAAGGCAGAATGATCGGAGAAACAATTTATTCACGTGTCGCAATGTTTACTCAATGAGATTTCATTCAGGGCCAGGTCAAAATAATCTGAAATAGAATGTGTTAAAGTTTGGCCAACTTTTCCCCATCAGAATTCATTCAGAACCGGAACCAGATGACCAGAGACCTGTGGAGCGTCGCAGTCCTGACTTATTCTCCAAGAGCTGGATGTGATCATGGTCTCATTCGAACTCGATCGGGTTCTCGTTCGGTCATGATTGTCAATTCTAGTCGGAAAGATACACACGAAACTATAATGGTGACCCATACAGAAATATACTTAATAATACGTTATTCATTAGTCCATGATGATGTCGTGTATGACGGAGACCGTTCTCTGCAGTCCGACTCGCACATGTCATGAATTGCACTATTTTTTGTAATCAACTTACGAGTGAAGTGGTTTTAAAGGCTGGGACAAAAAGGAGCGGGAAAAAACAACGTTGCGTGCGCGCACGTACGTATACACGGACTTGGTCTCCAATTTTGTTCGCTCTGACACGAGGCTCATCGCCTCTTACTCAGCTCTTCATTCTCAAGCCCGACAGAATGCGAGGTATTTTTTAATAGCTGACGTACGTGGAATCGTGGACCACCGACCGTAGCTATCATCGCTACGGACCGTGACTGCTGTTGCTCCGATTTATATTTTTTTCTTTAACAACCGGAGATGAAATTAAAAAAGCTCATAACCGAGAACCAACTTAATTAAGCGACATTCTTCCTTTTGTTATTTCAAATAAGCCTTGCAACAGAAGCTCAAATAACTCTGCTGTGGAAATAAACTACAAACTGTCATACGAGTTTTTATGTAAAGTTTAAAATTTGAAATTTCGAGTATATAGAACGAATTTTTTTTTGACGTACCTCTGGCTACATCCATGAAATGATGTTATTTATTTAATTCAAATGTAATGCGAACAATGCATTTGAGCCTGATGTATTGAAATCAACAGCGAGTGTTTCACCAGCGTATCACCAGCCAATCAACAGCGTACGTTTCACGTATTTTCAACGGGCAAAATGAATACAAATAGAGATGTTATGAAGCAAAAACAGTTATATGGTATTCAATTCGAATTTGCATCAATTTCATAATGAGCAAACGAATGGATGAATCAGTGTATCGATATGATAAAATCAAAATCATAAGCCGCCCTTTTTCCCCATTCAGAACGTGAAAATTGGAGTCCTCTTTGTTATTGATTCACTATAATCCAGATAAATTTCGGCTCATTTTCGATGGTCAGATTGAGGTAAAAATAATTTCTCTACGAATATTTCGAAAAAAGCGAAGAGAAGAACAGAGGAGAGGTAGAATATGAAAAAGCTAGCTAATTTCGTTGCATTCCATTGTTAAAAACCAGCGAAGCTAATAAATGTATGTATATGAGTTCTCGTGGGTCTCAATATATAGTTATATGCGTCTGAGACCTTGCAGCGGCCTAATTATTTGTATTCAAAACGTGGTCTCAGTGCGCTTTATCACCCTCCGATGAAAGCCCTCCCTCGAAGGGGATGATTTTTTTTCTCTTCTTCTTTTTCTTCTTCTGTTTCTTTGCCTCTATTCAGGATCCACTTAAATGCGTATTCAAAACGATTTTAGTGTGCGAACGCGCGTGCGACATTTGTTATGCATATAGCTACGGACATTCACTCACACACGCGCGCGTCTACACATATACATATATAGGCTAATACATTTGTATAAAAGCTATACTATCTGCGCTCCGGCAGCTCCCGTTTCTCTCCTGTAGCCCTAAATGCGAAAGAAATAGACGCTTTTCCATGCCACACGGCTCTATTTGCCTTCTTCTTCGTTCAAGCTCAAAAGCTCCTTTTTTTCTTCGTTTTTTCTCTCACTTTAGTTTTCTCTTTCTGTCTCTCTTTTTCGTTATAGTGGCCAACGGAAGGCCATTCGTAGACACGCGCACATTCAGCTTAAATTCTTTTCTCGCTTCTCCCACGACTCACTCTCATCCCCTAACAGTCCTTTTCATCCCCTTCCGCTACGCAAC
The DNA here is from genome assembly GCA_030522525.1 of Campopleginae sp. 14b. Classification (NCBI taxonomy): domain Eukaryota; kingdom Metazoa; phylum Arthropoda; class Insecta; order Hymenoptera; family Ichneumonidae; species Campopleginae sp. 14b. The sequence continues at coordinate 124,582 of JAPYYS010000641.1, read as the reverse complement.
CTCTCGAATCTCACTCCATTTTATTCCTCGCAGGAGGAAAAGAGAATTACGTGGCAACCTCGACGTCGACCATCACTCGTTCTCGCGAGTCCTGCGAGAGCTTATTTTTCCACCCCGCCGTTCAAACTCCCTTTCATTCTCCTTCTCTCACTCTCTTTCCCTCTCTTTTTCCTATGTGGTACAGAAGAAAGATTTAGCCCAACTTTACGGACGGATATGTAGACACTTATTTTATAACAAATGGATGAATCCAGCAAGGAGAAGAACCAGACGAGACATCGGAATAAAAAGTAGCAATTAAAGAGACCAACGTATTTAATAATTCACGGGTAAATGGCCAATCTTGACGTGTACAGATTTTCACGACAATCGACACGCCGCTTTCTCATGAATTATTGACATTTAAGTGCCAGTGTCTTCGTCTCCGTTTTCACATTCATCCACCCAACAATAATGCAAAATATTATACGTCTTCATTTTTTACGAACCGTACGAACAGATTTTCTTCAAACAATTTTATTTCAAGAAAAAAAATCGCGATCGAAAACTTTATAATACATATTGAATAACCATTCCAACAATAAACACAAACGGAATGATGCGAACAATACAGATAGAAGCAGTAATAGTAGGAGATGGAAAGGTTTTGTGAGATTGAGGGCCTCCAGCGACCAAAATAATTACCTCGCTAAACTGCACTCAACAATTTCCAATCGAGGAAGCCACCCGAGTATAATTCGAAGGGACGTAATCCCTGGGGTAACGCCAGGTGCGCTTCAACTCAGGGTTGCCATAGTACAATGTGGGTAAACTACAACTATGGTCACGTGCACGACTATATTTATATATATCACGGTGTATATATTTATACGAATACATACAAGGTGTGTCAGGCTTCAATGTTGATGGCTTGATTCCCAATTCGAGATGACAATCTCGTTTCGAAAATTTGTCGCTGTCTTTCGCGCTCCTGAACCTGATTACTTTGAATGAGTAACAGAATTATTTTACAGTTCATTTAACAGTCATTAGCGAAATGAAGAATAATATAGAGGGAAGAGGGATGGAAAAGGGTAACACCGTCAACAACATGACAGATTTTTTTCATCCCTTTCACGAAGGGTAGAAGAAGAAACTGGTAATAAAATCAAATGAAATCAGTGTCAACGTCAGCGAGCCATAAAATCCACGTAATTGTTCTGATTATCTCAAGCATTTTCATATTCATTGCGACACGTTCCTCTCTCGTTGACTGGAGAGAACGACGTCAACGGATCTGACGGTTTCCTACTAGACGGGCGTTGATGAATGGGAAAAAGGAAGTGATCAGAAAATTTAATCGATTTTTTGTACTTGCCGAATTATTATTCTGGCAAATTTGAGAATAAACAATTCCACTGAACGTTCTGGGAATAAATCATACAAATATGCTAACGTGAATGGGGCATTTGAAAGTTTTGAATTCTTGTGATTCGCAGGAATAATTTGAAACTATAAGACATTGCGCGAAAAGTTAAGGATTGCGGATAATGTCCGCTCTGATATTTTAATTGTTCATTCAAATTCGATTCACCAGCAGAATAACGACTTGGAAACCGAAACATAACTTCAGGTCGATTATTATAGTCGAAATGGTCTTCATGGTCGAAATAAATTATGTTTTATCTCGCAGAGTGCAAAGCTGCTGAATAAACAAAAATGTTGACGAAAGGACAAAGGGACATGTACTACACGTTTAACGGAGAACGATAACAAAAAAGTTCTTTTGACCAACGAAGCAGCAAAGCGTTGGGTGTCCTTTCGGATGCTCGATGTTGCGGTGTCGTAAAACCACGAAATGGACGTTCCTGCATGAATACTCTCCTTCGTTCATTTGTATAAATACATATATGGAGGTGGAATGAAAAAACAAATGAAAAATATTTCGAAACAATTGCACGTCCGAGAATATTCCTTTTTCACCCTTTTGAACGTATCTCGAAGCCACCCTTCGTGTTCCTTCGTAAAAAAAAAAATCATGACAACGGCAAAAGAGAAGAGAATTATGAGAGGCGGAAAAAAGTACGAGAAATGGAAGAGAAAAAAAAAAAACAAAAAATTGAACGAGATATGAAGCTCCGAAACGACGAGACAGGTCTGAGGATTTTTCAGGACAGTTGCTTCAAGGGATAAAATTCAGAGTGCGTTGTCACGCGAGTCTCACTCTTTCACTCTCCATTTCCATCATCCGCTTTTCTACGGTGTCGTCTTTCCGACATTTTGATGAGGTTGGATTTGGCCGAAGGCCAGTACAAATACCAGTCTTTCCTTCCCCCCTTTTCTCTCTTTATCTTTTTTACCCACACATCCTTCTTGCTTATGCTCCCTATACATTTCATCTCTTACAACCAACCCTCAACGCGTATGTTACAATTCTTCCTCCCCCTCATTCTTACTCTCTCTTTCCACCTCCCTCTTTTCTTCTTCTCGCACTTTCTCAGCATTCGGAAATCCCTCGATCGCTCCAGACACGACAAACTTTATGTACACGTAACTTGTATCTTGTCTGGCGTAAATTTTTTATACTAGAATAATTCATATCTCTAGAATTTCAAGAACAATAAACCTTAAGCGCAGAAAAGATCAAGTTTCCTCCAACCGATTCGTCGAGATCATCTCGACCTCTAATTTCCGTGGACAAATTAAAAATCATCATCGTCCGTGACATACAATAGAAAAAGAGAACAAAACGTTAGGGCTCTGAGTTTCACGCTGGTTCGACGAAACCATTGCACGTGGTCGAGCGAAGTTATAAAGCCAAGGATTTTTATTGCGGCCTGATCTCGCACGAAATCGTCACGGGGGTCTTTTCGAAAGGGTCCCGAAAGAAAAGGGATCAGGGGCACGAAGATATCATGCCTCCTGTGGCTGCGAGCCTAATGATCGTAACACGGTGGTGGTTGATCGTCGTATATATGGAAAATAAGGACAAAACCGTCCCGGATGATTCACAGGCTTTGATACCCCAATGTTTATATAATAATTTTTCAAAATGCATTAGCGTCTCCGAACCCTCAAACGGTGTTGTAGGTCGTGTCTGAAGTTGTACGAGTTTATCATAATTTTTCAACCCCCTAGAGACTTCGGGGTCGAAACTTGGATGGGTTCAATATTCCAGGATTTTTTTCGATCGTTTTTGCAGTGGAGCCTCACGAGATTCTAAAGATGGCGAGGGGTAGAAAACGACGTTGAAACGAGAAAGCCGAGAGGGAGAGAGAGCGAGATCCAGGCGGATGAAAGAGCCACGTGGCCCAGCTTGGGACGTCCTTGTCCACCAAATAATCCATCGTTCACGTGCTTGATACATCTCTATCGCCCGTTTTCCATTGTGTACTGTTTCCCGATAAACCTTCCGCAGAGCCACACATTAATATACGATCTTTTTCCCGTCACCCTCGAACGACGTGTGAAATAAATGCGGAGCATATTTTAATACTCCTCCGGGGCTTTATTATGTATGAATAAAACAAACCAGAAACAATTTTGTGGCTACGAACAACATTCAAAATCACCAATCGTAAATTCGAAAACAGTGGCTCCAAATCACTCCATAAATATACCATAGAATATTATGGAAATTTTCGAGCAATGCATCCATACAAAGTCTCTTCATCCGGATTCGAAAAATTCGCAATCCATTTCCGTCAGGAATAAATCCCTTTGCGTCACGACGGGGCTTGCATTTTGTCCCACATTTTTTGCATACACGAAAATACACGATGTGGATTAAATAATCGTGAGCCGAAAAATCACTGAATTTAAACGAAAATCCACTGTGAGGCTCATGAAGATTTTTACTCTTTTCTGCAACTACCCACACGAACATATTTCATATGTTATTCGTCGGGGTATGGAGTGAGGTCATAACGCCAGAAATAAATTTATTAAAACTCATAATCCAGGCAGGCCTGGTGTGACTAACATTTCACGGATATTCAAACGTGCGCGGCGGCTTCTCGCACGCGGCTCCGGGCCCATAATGTAATTTTAATATAGCAACGCGGCTGCATGCAACATCCACATGTTCGAACCTCGCTCCGTTCTCGAGGTATATATGAGCTTTCCCCCTTTTCTACTTTTTTCCCTGACGCTTCTCCACGACAGAATTTTTTTTTTCTCCCATTAGGATATCGTTGATCCATTTATTGCTGGCAATGGAATCGAAATTGTTAAGTGATTTAGTTCTCCTTCAAAGCTAAAAACTATTAATTTTTTTTTCGACAGAAAAACATGTTGAATGAAACAAAGTGTTGTAGTCATTTAAACCATTACATTTTTCATAAGCTGTCATGATTTTTAATGGTGATAAGTTTAAGTTCCAACGTAACGAAAAAAGTCGAATCTCTAGAGATTACTTGGAGACGCGGTAGACAAAATTCGCTGCTTCATCTCTAAATAATTATTTGAATATTGCGAAGCACTTTTTTGGATTGTACGAAGAACTTCACATCACCTCTTTTATAATAGACAAGTGTTGAAAAATCTGCAGTAGCTGTGACTGCAAACGACAGGTTAACATTCATGTTCGATTTGTTTATCTGTTTATTTAAAACAGGCAGTCAATGTTTGACTATAAAAACATGTAGCATGATAAACATGATGCAGGGAAAGAAATTTGCATCCCCTCGAAATACGCTTCGATAACATTTAGTTCTCTCTTTCTATTTCACGATAAACCACGTGTCCGATGCTTATCTGAATAGTTTTACGTCACATCCTATTCATTCACAAAGCTGTACTGTCAGTGTCGAATGTTTCGTGGTGTCTCTCCCATGCAATATAATGCAAAAGCTTCAGACTCCCTTACAGCTCAATGTAATCCTTGTATCAGAGCTCATCGCGATAACTATCGTGATCCTTCGATTATACGTACGTAACGGACGTGTCAGCGCGAATTCGCTCAGCTTGAAAATCGAAAATCTAAATCCGTGTTAGTCTCCTTGTACGAACCATCCGGGTGAAAAGTCTCCCACTGACCCTCGAATATTAAAGCGCGAAACGACACCGAATTTTACTCGATTTTTTTCCATTTATGTCTCGATCACCAATTCCATTTCGTGCCGACAATTTTTAGAGTCCTTAGGAAAGTAGATTCAGCCAATTTGTGTGATGGATCAAAACAAATTTGAGCATCAGATATTTATCAATAAAACTGTAGCATGTCGAATAGCAGAAAGATTCAGTACCATCCACCACCTTATGCATTGAAGATAATTCGTATGGACGTAAAGTCCTTGCATTGAGTCTGTTGACAAAAGAGATAGGAATGGGTTGGATGTAACAGGAAAAGGAGGCATTGAATGAGAGACGCAGAAGAGAGCGTATCGAGTTGTCGAGCGTTGAATTTAACTCCTAATTCCTTCTTCGAGCCTTAAAATTCACCCTCACGTCGAATTGGGGTTGCACAATATCGAGATTCACGAGCGTAACATCTATATTAACCTCTCGCATACAGGGTGTCTTCAATAACCCAAACAGGAAAGAACATAACAATGTCAATCAAGCTCTACCGAAAACGTCTCAATTTAAAAGTTCCGAAAATCTTTGGAAATGCTTTTTTCGTCCTTCCTTTCCAATGTTCCCTTCTCTTGTCCATGCAAACGTCGAACGTTAAAATGAGTTGATATCGATGTTCCCCTCGGGCGCAGAGATTTTTTATTTGAATAAGTTCTTGTGAATCCGAGCAGAATGTAAGGAAGACGCAGTTTCCGCGATAAGGAAAGTGGCAGAGAATTCGGTAGGACACCCTGTACCTCGCACGCAATGATCAGTGGAAATTGAAGTTGTGTATGAGTATCATCAACGAGATCCCATACGTGCACGTCTATACATATCATATGAATACATGTACGTGATATAAAACTACGTAAAGTCCTGGCCTCCATCATAATGCCCGAGCCTACTCTATTATGTTTTACACACTGATCCTCCAGTCCGTGAATGCGATGAGGGTATCGGAAGAAAAGCTCAAGAGAGAGAGAGAGAGAGAGAGAAAGAAAGGATCAGAAGGGCAGGGGAAAGAAGACAAAAACGTCGGATGTTGCTTGGGATACCATCGGACGATTGTAGTAAAAGGGATTTAACTTTACTCCGCAGTTGGCTATTTATATATATTGGCATTGATCCTGGAAGAATCGTCAACGGAAAACGGACCTATAGGGATCGAATCCGCGGAAACATCCGTAGGATGGTTCAATGGGCAATTCGAAAATCTTCCACGGATGGTCTCTGTGAAATGCTCATGGACGAGAGACGACGACGATATAAAAAGGGTTTTCAAGCTTTCCATACTGAGTTGTAACGCGAAACAAGTATTATAAAGATTTGGAGAATCGAATCACCGGAACAAGCAATGAATTTTATTTTACAATCTAGACTCGAACGACCAAGAATGAACAAAAGCTGCTCTCGAAATCGGACCGAGAAAATTGGAGGAACGGAAGATCGTGAGATATTTTTGTATGTGATTTGTGCGGTTTTTATTTATTCTCATAAATACGTGAAATGAAATAGTGATTAAAATGGAGATGTGATGAAACTTCAGATCGTTTGGTAAAAGCATCAAAAAAGCACCGTCTTGAATGATTTAGCATGTGGGTTAACTTCTCCTGACTTTTGTACGTCGATGAATGTATACATATGTCTACTAAGAAAGCAAACAAGATTGTTTCGGGGAGTGGTTGTAGTAGTAGTGTAGGCTAAAGTTAAACCCGAAAGAATCGTCACGTACCACTCAAAGAATACTCGAGGTCGGAAGTTCGGGTGGGTTGGGGGATGGAAAAAGGTAAAGACACAAAAAAAAGAGAAGGGTCGCGAAAAAAAAACGAAAAACAAGAGACGAAGGAAGGGCACCTCTCCGGAGTCTGGAGAATGGTACAGAAGGGGAAAGGCAAGGTAGAGAAAAGAAGGGAAAAAAAAACAGAAAGTAGGAACAGAAGCTCTTTCTCTTCGGTTAAAGATAAGAGAAAAGCCTCTCGACAAGTAGGCAGAGAGGCAAACTCTTTATTTGACTTACGAATTAGCTGGCTCGGTGAGCGAGTGCTTTGAAAATGGACCGAAGAACTATCCCTTCAATGCGACCGCACATACACTCTCTCCTCAATTTTTCTTGCCCTTTAGCCCCTCCCCCTTTCTCTCTCTCTCTCTCTCTCTCTCCCTCTTATGCTTATTTTTCCTGTGCTATTGTCTTTCTCACTTGCCTCCTCCTCATCCCCTTCTAATTCCTCTCCTGCAGCATTCTTCAACAGTCCCCGGACTCGTATACACGTCCATCCTCCATTCTCCTGCACACTTCTACGCTCCGGGTTTTCACGTGCTTTGTTTGGAAATCGCAATTTTATTCACGCAAGAGAGATCCTGCTTCTCTAACTTATTCCAAAAGTGGTGAAAAGGGGAAGGGTCAGGGTAATTGGATCGCTACGAATTAGAGAACCTTACTTAACCCTCCTTCCTTCTCTTTTCGCCTTCACTTCTTTCGCCTTTGGCTAACACGATGGACCCTGATAGCTCAGACTTGCCATGTTAACTCGCACAGTCATCGAGGAACACAGACAAAATTCTAAAAGTTTTTCCTGACATACAATTCTTATCATTATAATTTATCTTAAAAAATTATCATTCACTTTTCCGTCGGTCAAAATCGAAGAATTAGAGGTAAACTTAGCAGCCAATATTTTGGCAGAACTCAAAAAATTCGAGCCAAAAACCATCGAATTGCCAAATATGCGGTTGCACCCACATGAAGTCTCTATTGTCCGGATAATATTTCTCGTACGTAGGTATTTCGAGAACATTGCAAATGTTCCTTGGGTAGTTTACCTCCCTGTGTTTCTTACGGAGTTGATGTTTTGCGAGAAACTATAGACTTTGTGAAAGGTGGGGAGTTTGCAAGGAAGGAAATATCTACCGGAGCACCTTTCACATTCTGAGGTAGTAAAATAAGTAACTGCCCTCTCCACTATCTCCCTCTCTCTTCTCTCTCCTTCTCATACGCTGTACAGGCATTCTGAAATGCTATAAATGATTAATTTATTGAGTTCAATCTGGGCTTACAGCTGATTCAAGGAACATGGTGGAAAGGAGAGAAATGAAAAGATTCATTCAAGATTCACGTTGTGCATGAATCCACCAACTGTTCTACGAACTCGAATTGCTATCTCCGATCGTATGTACACAGATCTACATATGAGATCATTTTATGGTGAATTGAATGCAGAACTACACACATTCCCACATATCCGAGAAATGTTTCGCCACGTTACTGCATTATTTTCAACCATGAAACGTCAAAAATGCTTTCGCAACTGCATCTTCCGAATGGGGTTAACAATAGAAGTAAATGTGTACGCGTACATAAAACAAAGTTCACAATTCTAGTGACAAATTCAAAGTCACTCGAATAAATAGATCTCGAATGCTCTATGGTTTCCATAATTGATTCTTCACAGATATTTTTCAATTTATGTTTATCAGCGTTGTCACCGACAACTTGATACCCAGCGGGAATAGAACCGAGAAGCCACATTTTAATGAAAATATCCAACTTTTTGATTTTTGTCACTTTTAAAAAAAAAAAAAACAAGAAGCTGTCAAACAAAAATACTACGATGGCAGAGAAGAAGAAAAAAACAATATTCGAGACTTCTACTGTCATGTCGCGTTCATATAAAATCTGAATTTATCGGATTAATTAAAATTGTTGATTTAACCGAAAGCCGAAACGTCATACAGTGGAAATGCGAGCTTGCCCCGTACGCACGTGCATTTCATCGTGTTAGATTCCACAGAATCGTTATTTCAATAGACAGCTTGGTAAAATGCAAACGTCATATTTTATGAAAGCCGTTCGCGGTCGTAACGTTTATACAAACTCTCTTCCTTGTTGGTCTATCTATGTGGACGTATGTATCATTTGCAATCATTGCATATTTCTCGATATACCCATACATATTTCGCAGAATCAGAACAATGAAAATATTGTTCGATCACGTAATCGTATGCCTGGTCATTAGCGCACCCGTAATGATTTTAATCCTTCGATTACGAAGGTTCTACATGCATGCCCCATTATTCCCAGTTATTTAAACCGTAGAACAATAATAATGAGATTCAAAAAGATTTCTGAAACCGTAATCAACCAACTAAGAATTGATTGAAATAATTAAAGAACAATACTACGACGAGAAGTTAACCAAGTGAATTTTTGCTTTATTACTCGTTGAATATTTCATGCCTCTCAAAAGTTTCCACAACAGAGCTTAGCAAAAACAATAGCGATCATATTCATACTTTTAGTTAATTAAAAATTTATTATAGTATGTTTTTTCCATTATTGCGAGGAACCGAATTCCATTGAAAAGTCGAGAATTATTTGGTCGTGGAATAAAATAATTTCGAACAGGAATCCAAACTTGCATGAAATGAAAAGCCATAGCTTGTTCCGCGTCTATTTTTTCTACTCTCAGATGTTAAAAACCCTCGAACCTGCTGTCTGAAAAAAATCTCAACAGCGCGAGAGAACTTGTTGGAAAAAATGTAGTCCATTATTAATTTGCATGTGGTAAAAAAAAAATTTAAAAAAGAGGGAGAGAAAGAGAGAAAAAATATGTGTTCAATTAACCGGCTGGAATAAATTATAATGCTCCCGGATGGCCGGTTTATTTCATAAAAGCCCGCATCGGTCACGAACCCGCAGTTTCTGACGCGTAATCACACGCGATCCTGTTGCGCTATACGATACTTGGGGTGAAGTTACCAAAATATACAGATATATGTCACTTGCGAATTCCGAATACATTTCGAACGTCACACACATTTCAATGTATGTGTATTTATATATTTTAATATATATGTATATCCGTGTATTTTGGTCCGATCAATTCCCCTCGGTAGCAACGAAAATTCTATCTCCCATAATCTGATCCGTATAATTTTAGCGCGTTGATTATAAGTTGAAAGTTGACAAAAATACTATATTTCCTGAAACCTCACAGAACACCGAAGTCATTATTTATTTACAATTCTGAGTTTGGCGATAATACTTTACCAATATTTATCACAATAAAAATAACCAATACCAATGCGACGATACATTTGTGCTTTTAAGACGTAAATTTCTAATGATTTAAAATTTTTCAAAAATTTCGGACTTGTTGATAATAAAATGAAAAATATTGAAAAACTGACGAAAATATTACATTTTACGAATCTCCGTAACTTCATGAAAAGAGTTGGGACAATACTAGTGAATTCACGTTTGGGAGGCAACTTTGCTGATAGTCGTACGAGACTATGAGAATTTTTCGAAATTTTACGCTGCGGTCGATAATTTACGGATGTTTTTTAAATCATAGACTCCCATGGCAGTTTATATTGAACGAAAGTTAATGGAAAATTGACGATGCCACGATGAGCTAAAAAAAAACAACCCTCAATTGTAGCGAACCCTCAAATGGGCGACGAAGCCGAAAATGGCGTGGAAAAAGCAAAGAAGGATAACTCGTAGATTGTTGGGAAGAAATCTCGCGAGATGTTTCGGTGAGGTTTGGGTCAGAGTCCCAGGAGAGTTGCGGTACGATTTTCTCAGAGGGTGGACTAGATGGGCTAGCTCTCGTTCGGAGACTGAAGGGCGGAACGAGGAGAAAAACGGGAGAATGAAAGTTCACGCAAGGGTTGTTTACTTCTTGAGTGTATTTCGGGGATTTTTTGTATACATTTGGATTGTACACGATCGCCTTTCGCCGGAAAATCTTGTTCCTCGAAACCACCCTTACGGTGCTCGCAACTATATCTTACATCGTTCGGAAACTCGATACTTATCGAGACTAGCTCATAAGGCTCTCACCAGACAGACCGAATGAAATAACGTCTAAAAAGAAATTTGCGAGAAATAGTAATGAACGCGTGCATCGGCATTTAATATAAATTCGAGCGAACACAAACCGTGGATCATCGAGAATTCGTTCCCTTTATTTTAAACAGCAGCTCTATCACCGATTTATTTTGACTCGGTCCAAACCGGTAACGATTGAAAGTCTTTTTTTTTAAGAAAATATTACTTCGTACTAGCATTTTTGTCTGCGATTGGGATTCGATGTAATCCGCGTGCATCGACGGGGTCAAAGTGGGAGAATGCGACACACAGTGATTGAGTCATGACGCAGTAGACAATATGTTGCAAAAGTGAGAAGCGATCGGAGAAAATACCATTTAGTTCTGCGACTATTTTTATGTCCGTAAAAAAGTACATAAATTCCATTAATGGATTTCAGTCAAATTGACAAAAGAAATTCCGCATAAATGGAGGAGCAGAAGGATAAGAATGTGGAAAAGGAAGGAGAGGAGTGTCTGTGGTTCGCAATTTCCACAGCATTTAACTGCTAAGCACTTTAGCGTGCTGCAAGTTATACAGAGCGGCAATCTACTTCGTTCCATTCAATCAGCTATCGATTTCTTCGATTTATTGGCTCTCCCGAGCCGTTACAAGTGTTCGATAGTGTGAGTGAGGTTTGCGGAGCTGTTTCGCCCTTGGCTCGGCTCTGGTTTCGCTCACGGAAATGCCAAGTACCTTCAAAGATGCATGGTCCGTGCCACGCCATAGCTCCGCATCTTCATCCCCTTTGCGAAATGTGATCTCATACTTAAACGTAAGCAAACGAAAACATCGACATGTTGTCTTCCGATAATGATTCTCCAACGGAAGTATATTTTTCTGATTTTCTAATGGAACTAAAATTCGAATAATGGCTCTATGAGCTATAATAATAACTTTTCAGCTAATTATCATAAACTCCAAAACATTTACTGAGACTCTGCGTTGCGTCGCGAAGTTGCCAATTTGGGATTCTCGAATCTTTACTTATAAACGTCAGCACCAAATATGACTCTTTTCTACGACTTGGTTTATTGAATTTAAATGAAATTTAATTACCGTATACATCAATAATTTATACGTCCTGGAAGCGATTTAATTTCGATCTACCGAGCCGACAGAACTAATAACAATTACAGGAAAACCACTCAACATTCGATATAATAACTATTGAATCGCATCACATACGTTACATCAATCTGTATACGTTATTAACTTTGGCGATGTATACATAGATAGTCGTTAATTGAACGGTCATTGAACGCTGTATTCCAGAAATTTGAAAAACATTGTACATGACATTTTACCCAGTACGTCGTGTCGGGTGTCGGGCAATAATTAAAAATGGTCGCAGTATGGCCTCTCTCTCTCCCTCTTTCTCTCTTTACATTTCATCGGAATTTCACGATTCTGCCTGAAATTGAACTCTTCATACGCGTATTTGACTACACACTACTAATTGTCACTGAAATAAAATTGGAATACTTTTGAAATGCTCGAAATACGATATGAGTTTTAGTACTCGTTGGAAAAGACTGGACTCTCTTCAATTGGAATTTCTTGATAGTTCTATCAATTATAAATATGTCAAAGAGCATGGCCGATGTAAATCGATCAAATATCAAGATACGCACTTATTTCGTACGACAATAATATTTCTGCAGTGACTTTGAGGTCTATTATTTTCCTTCACTTTCAAACGTTTTGCTGGATCACTCGTTGTGTTGCATTCCAGAATTTTGTTTCCTTCATGCAACTAATAGTGACCTGAGATTTTCATGTTTGCTTGTAATAATTAATTATTCTTGTTTATTTTATATAAAAAGTCTATACAACAATATTCTTGAGTGCACCTGAACAGGCGAAATGGAAAGACGTTGTATCGTAATCACAGAACGAATGCAATATGTTCTTTATCGCGTGCATCCTTGACGGCGAATCGAATTCAGAATAGAAAAGAAATTTGAAAAAAGTAGAGAATCCACGTACGAAAGGGCAAAAAAGAACATACGGAAAAGAAAAAAAAATATAGAAAATGATGCGCATAGAATTTACTATAAAGAGTAACTGATCCGCTATGCCGCATTTTAATTGGATTTTTATGAGAATCGAAGAGAATTGAAACTCAAATGAAAATTGAAGCGTGAACAAATATAGCCGGAGTTCTTGTTTCCATAAATTTAATCTCGTTCATTTCGATTCAAATAAAACGATCCTCCACATAATTGACCATGTCAATTAAAAGTGACACAATGGAATAGCTTTGGAAATAGAAACTCTATTTTTCGTTTGTTATGGCAGCATGTACCCAAATGATTTCCCCACGGAAATTCATTTCCCAAACATCAGCTATCCGAAAATCCATCATGGATATTAGGGTGGCTGGGATTGCAGTAACATTAATTTTTTCAGTCCCTTTATAGTGTTCACGTGCAGTCAAAAAGTGTATCAATAAGAATGTATTCAGAATTTCTCGACGACCGAACAATTTGAAGTAGTGCCTCGATTACTTTGAATATTTGATTCAAAATTGCATTCCTATGCGAACTTTTTACTCAATCAAATTTTCGAAAATGGCCGGTTAACAAGGTTCATGAATTAGAACGAAGCTTGGTATCGGGCTCGCCGCACCAGGCTCCGTCGTCGCATTTACAAAATTGAAAAAGTATCGATGAGAAAATAAAAAGAAAAATATCGTTTTCGATAATTACGTAGCAAGTGCAGAGTTATGTTATATATTGGGAAATTGAATTAGCCGGAGAATTCACGTAATCCCGAAACGGGCATTGTGAAGAACACATGGCGCGTTGGGATACTTTGGTGGTGAAAAAAAATGAAAAAAAAATTCCTGCATACATATTTATATATACATGCACGTGTATTTTTTTTTTTTTTTTAAATATACAGCACCCATACTTATGGCTGTATATAGCGAGGGCGAAGCGAGCAAAAACCTCGTGCGTGTATTGATCTTTGGATGTTGGAGGTGCGACAAAGTGAGGGAAAAAGAGAGAGAGAGAGAGAGAGAGAGAGAGCGAGAGAGGAATACGTGCAAGGGTGGAATGGCCGAAGGGACAGAGGCGATAGTGGAAAAGGGGATGCAGGGGGGAAAAGGTTGATAACGTGAAAGTGAGGTACGAGGACGAAGTAAAACGGGGTGGATTCGACGTATGATGGTTCGTGGGAGGGGAGGGGGCGGGGGGGTGAAAACGAGGGGAAATTGCAAGGGGTTACAACCAAGTGAGGGTGGAGATGCCATTCCACGACACATATATTTGCATGAGTCCAAGCAGCCCATGCTCCGTATCGCTGCCCCCCTTGCACCCCTTCACCCTAACCCTTTGTTGGGTCATGGGCCTCTACGTGCATCACGATATAACCCGTAACAGAATTCATACTCACACGTGTCCTCAGGGATGTTTCGACGTTTCTTTCAGGCATAGACATACGCACGCATGTTGAAATCGTATCCGTCAAAAGTTGTACTCGTTTTAACAAGGATCGCATTCCAATTTACACTTCAACATATGCTCGGTGCATCTGACACAGCAGCTCGATAGATCTCAATCAGGAGATTTTAGATTTTTCAAATTACTGTTTGGAAAACGATTTTGGGTCAAACTTGACCAAGTTTTGTGTTTTATCCACAATGAGTCTGCAAGGAGTGTTAAATTTTTCCAATTATTATATCCAGCATTTTTTACAATACGGAATAAAATAATGCATTGGCGATAGATTTGTTCAAAAACATGATGCTTTAGACTTCCTGTGTTTTTTTTTTCACTAATTGAAATTTTACAAAGTGAAATTTTCCACGCCATTTCGTAAGTAAATAATCTAAAGATTATATAGTTTTTGAATTTTGCTGGAGAACGTAAACATCCGCAATCCGAACCAGAAGTCAGGTACGCGAGGTTTTTTGAAATATATGTTTTTGAGCATCGAGGTTCAACGAAGAGTAGCGAAGTACTTCGTGCGTCTGGACATGGAGTCCAGAAGCTTGGCAGGTTTTGAACTTGGACTTGAATCTGGTCCGAGTCGTCTTGACATTAACTCTCTAAACCGCACTCACTCGGAGCAGGTCGACATCAATAAAAGATGACGAGGGTACGTTCGTGGATCCAAGAATCGAGATGTTTTACTATCTGGGCTTTTCTCTTCCTCATTCCATTCTTCCTGTTTCGATTTTTTTCTTCCTCTCAAACTTTCTAACCGGGCATTGATATATCTCGTTCGATATTTTCGTGTGGCATGTCATACACTTGTTTTTCACATACAACACTATGTCGGTACGTCGATTCCAATTCCTCTTTGATGCAAACTGGAGGCTACAAGATAACGTCGGATCCAGCGAGACGGAAACGCCAAACTATAGGAGAAAGGTCATTCCACCGTTGGTCCAAAGTGCCTCACAAACGCATCCCTATCGAGATTCTTATACTGCACACGATAAAAAAATTATAACAAATAATAATAATAACAAAAACCTTGATTTGGCACGGCTAGAAAGATTCGATTAAATCTTCGGTTTGGTAGAAGAAATCAGAAAATATGATTGTTCGTGTAGGTCTGAACATGTTAACGAACCTGGGATTTTAATTAACAGAGCCTGGATATTGAAAATCAAAGAGAGCTTTTTCGAGCGTATATTTTGAAATACAATGTTGAGGTACTGCATCATTTCACTAATTGCTAAAGAATACCAGAGCTGTCGATACGCTTTTGACACTTCTTTGTTTCTCTCTACAGAGAAACATTTTTTTTAATCTCAGATCCGTTCAAGTTTCCTTCTATAGACTAAAGCAACCATTAGCAAAAAGAACAGTAAGATTTCATCTTTCATTTGAGTATTTTTAGTTTTTTTCAGACCTTGTTTTTAGATCGATCGTCACTGATGCGAGTGGGAGGGACTTTGAGCCCGAAACAAAAATAAATGCAACCCCCAAGGCGAGTTTGCTCGCGGATTATTTCTCCGTGTCAGCTTTTAATGACATATTATTGATCGAATTTGTTATTGGCCGGATATCTCTGGCTAAATCACTCAAGAACGAGTTCAGGGAACAACTGAAAGTTTGACAGCCACACAACGAAACAACCTGGTAGTAAAACTCATATAGATTGAGTGATAACAACGTCAATTTTTCCAAAATGAAATTTTATACACAATCAGGTGGTACATGCACACAGAGCGTCAACGGGGATGGAAGCGAAATGAAGAGTGTGCCATTTTGCAATTCTCCAAAGTGATGCCTCAAGGGAAATCTAACTCTCTATCGATGGGCGTTGTAGCGTTCTGTACATGAACCACGTGGATATAGAGTAGATTAAAAAATCTCTTGCTTACAATCTCACTTCTTCGCAGTCAAATTTTTCTGTCGCTTTATCCCGCCTGGTATAAATCCTGCATTATATTTATATGTACAATTTTCTCTTTCCCGATGATTAGGATGCGATAAACTCGATGCGCTGATCAAACGTCGTCGCTAGGAGATAAAACTTGGTCCGGGCAACAACAAATGTCACCTGACACTGCGATCAAAAATTTTGTTCATTTTTTTTCATCCATTTTTCCCTGTCTCTCGTCCTCTAATGCACATGGAGATAAAGAAAATCACGATTGAGTTTAGTGACGTTCGGGCAGGCCCGATCGGCGATGGGGTGTTCTCTCGAGTTGTGATCCCGTCATAGCGAATCACGTTATTCGAGTTGGCAGCTCACTGAGCAAAAGTGTGCTCCCACAACAGGGTGCACATTTACGATGAATTACGAATGCCTCTGTGCAATATTTATCTGTATGGAACGAAAAATTCAGCGTAGACTGTGGATTTCATGGAAAAAAAATTCTAAAGAACACTTTAACGACCAATTAAGGACCAGAATTTGGTTTTCCTCGACAAGTTTCCCATGGAGGTAGCCAATCGGTGAGGAGAAGATAGATCTAGGCCGAACAAGAAAATTATCGTACTTTGCTTGCGTATATACCTACTCATTCCCGGGTAGAAATTTGGTGAGGCTACCATCGGGGAATGGTCGGGTTCAAATGACCTGACGTCATTTGTCATGAACGTCATTCACCGAGGAAATGGTCGGTATACCCCGATCAGCGTGGCACGTATCAAAAAATTAATTTTTTTTTTTTTAATTTATTCACCATCGGGTGGGCCATTTTATGCTATCTACGAATAATTGTACAGTTGTACGCTCTTGTATGTGTAATTTGGCCGAAGAAAATTTTTCTCTCCATCGGGGATTCGATGGAGAGTGCTCGTCGATACGAGCTCGTAAGGTGCCCCTGAAATCGTACCGATTACGAACCTGTCGATAATTTATCTCGCAGGGGCTACCCAATGATTAAATTATGAGGAACTGATCAGTACCACCCCGTCGGGCATTTTTTGTTTCGCACTGTGCTTCATAAGTGCTGCCTGATCGTCAAATGACGAGGCACCCGTCAGTAGAAACCGATCAGGTAGCCCCTGGCGTGCAACTTACGAGCTACCTATGCTCATAGGGTTTGCCCGACCAAATTTCTACCCGGGTTGTTATCCAAAAGACAATGAGGGCATATTTCCTTTATTTAGCTGTATTGAAAGAAATATTAGGAGTGTAGTTACAGTTCTCTGGCTTTTTATTATGTTTACTCCGAACATTTTTTATTCCACTTTATTTTTTTTTTAATTTGCAACGTTTTACATGGTAAAAAGCGTATACTGAATCGATGTTTCGTTCCAGCTTATTCATGACGAACTGGGGAGCCTGGCTCGATGAATAGAACCACTTTTTCCGTTACTATCGGAGTAGAAATGTGGCCGAGTTTTGTCGGACAAAGAGACTTTAGTCTTGCAGTTTTGACCGAATTGCATAAGGTTCGATTCATTCCGCAAAGGATTTCAGGATGTAAAGAAATTTAAAGGTCACAGATCCATCGAGGCGCTTAAAATAAATCAAGCTTAGATCTTGAAGGAACGTCAAAAATTCGAGCTAGGCTTTGACGCGATTCGAAAATAAAAAATCGCGCTAATACCTTATCCACAGTAGAAAAAAAAAATTGTTTTCTCTAGAGGATATCAGGAGATAGCAAAAAATAAAGTTATGTGTCAGGAAAACATAAATCAAAAGCAAGTTCTTGGGTTTGTCCGAGCCCTTAACATTATCCGGCTGGTTGCAAGAGATAAAAAAAAAAACGTAGTTGAGGGCGAATAAGAAGCTTCAGCCAACTCGGAAAAACTTTACTTCAGGCTTGAGCAAAGAAGATAGAGAGAGGGAGAGACGTGCTGTTGGATGAAAGGTATATTAACGTGGACGTGGATTTTTAAAATAAAATTACGAGCAGCTTGTTCAGCGGTAGTTAGAAGGTTGAATTTTCATCCTTCTACACCCACTAATATTTTTCATATTTTCATCTTTCCTTTTCTTCCTATTTCTTTTCCTCCCGTTCACCCTTTAATGTTATATACATATATTTCCTTAATCGTACATTATCCTGGTCGTGCTCGCTCGCCCAGGTAACCGTTCACGCGATACCTGTCATTCTGCTAGATTCAAATAATATTCACTTTAACAGATTTCAAAACGAGTTCCATTATTTTTCTCGTTTCCAGAGTAATACTTGTCCTACCGTAGAATTTATTTCGCCTCGTATGTTCGACTGTCATTCTTGCATCCGATTCTCACAGATTCCTCTCTCTCTCTCTCTGCTTCCCATCCTTGGGTATTCCCCTCGGATCAGTCACTCGGTCATTAGTTTTTTTTTTTCCTCGAACCGCGCATACGTACAAGGTCGTCAGTGCAACGATCACCAAGATCGAAAATTAAATGAATAAGTATGGTCGAGACGCACAAATTCGCATTAAGAAGCAAAAATGCTTTACATTAGTTTAACAGCGAAAGAAAAAATATTCGCCATATATCATCAAGACTATTTTTTCGCATGAGCTTGTATCTGCTTCTCGTGTGGATAGCTCTCTTGAAAAATCCGACAAGTACATGGTAACAGAGAGGTAGAAGAGAGAATGGAGTATGAACGAGGCAACAGGTACGAAGGAACTCCAAGGGTGCTAAACTTTCACGATTAACGGCGGGTTCATCGGCCTCAATGGTTCTCAATGCAGCACATACACGCTTTGCATATTCGCGTGAAAGACACGCAAACTTTGTGCGTTATTTCGAACTGTCATCGGCGCGAGTTTCCCCCGATTCAATTCTCTACATGAATACCTCGAGATGGAAAATAAAATCATGTGATAAAGTTACCGGCTTGATATTTTGTTTCCGGAGCATAAATAATGGAACATCCATTTCTTTATTTATTTATTACATTCGGAGCGAAAGATCGCTGAAAATAACCGGAGAACGATGATTTTGGATCTTGGTAAATAAACATTTGATCAAGTGTCGATTGGAGAGAGCAATGACGGAAAATAATGGCTGTGCGTAATTTTGGAATATAATTTGACGAATTCTGCCCTTCGCGACACTTTGTATATTCATCATCTTCGTATACAGCGTGAGGATATTAGGTATACAGACTTTCGAGAACGTTAAGGGATTTAGGTATGTAGTAAGCCGAATCTCCGAGAGGCGCGTGGTCCACCGAGTGACGAGGTTGAAAGAGCTCTTATCTAACCTGAACTCTCCGCACCACGCAGTCAGGCATTCATAAAGTCTCGAGTTAAGCCTCTTCCATTCTTCCTCCCTATCGATCTTCTACTTCGCTTTTTCTTTCTACAATTTTACTCCCTAGATCGTCCAACAGCGGTTTTTCCATCAGTGCACATTCAGTCTCGTTTTCAATAGTCATTCCGTTCAAAAATTGCTCATCAGATTGACCCAATTTTCCCGGAAACACGTTACGTTCCATTTATTTACTTTTTTTCCTTTTCAGCTCCTGTACATTCCAAGTATTCTGCCCGATATCCCCAACATTTTATTCTAATTGCCTTCCACCCTGTGCGGCTCCACCTGCAAACCGAAATTTGAATTCCTCTCGTAGAGTACTCAATGCAAATATGCGCAAATATTAAAAATGGCAGTAACATTGATTTATTAACAATCAAAATCCTCATCACCTCGTATTCTTGTTATTTCAACTGAGTGTGTGAGTGTTCCATTTCCATTTGTAAGTTTTCTCATGCGAAAGATTAATGAAAACGGTTTAGCGGTTTAGTTCTTGGTGAAAAAAGAAACAGACAAACACGGATTTGCCCAAGAGAACCGCGTCACGATAGCAGTTCCAATATTTAGAACTTGGGAAAATTACGATTACACGCAGCACTGTTCGGAGCGAATCGACAAACAATAATAAATTATTTACATTTGACGCAAAATGCAAAATGAAAGTTTTTGCGATGACAACACGAAAGAACTGATTGTTAGGCAAATATTTGGGCAGGGATATTTCCCACTGTGGTACATTTTGAAGGGAGGTATAACTCCCTACCTATACGAGTCAGAACCCACTAAATCCTGTGTGTCCACTGGGACTGATACATTCGAAAGTAGCATCGAGCCTGAAGTGACTCATTTGTAATTCATATGTAGTTCGTTACGTCTGCAGCAACATTTATATTTCACTTCAAGAGAATGGAAAATTATTAAAGATTTTTCGGTGAAAAATTGATTGCCTGTTTTGAAAGGTTGCGACATGAAAAAAATCGACCAGAAAATTGCTCCCAACGCAGGTGAAAAAGAAAAAAAACTTGACGACTCCAGCCCACGTGTATGTGGCGATGATAAATCATTTATTCGAGTACTATAAAGAACAGGGGAAATAAATTCACCATAGATAGAAAAACCCTTCCAAATGTTCTTCGTCAATTTCGTTCATTTTACCCATCCCCTCACATACAGTTATTGCCTTCGTATTCGCTTGCACAACTCGTTATAAAAAGCAGCCGATGAATATGCATGTATTCGAGGTAGGAAAAAAAACAAACACATTTTAATACATTGTTGCCAAATATGTGTGCAGGTATCGTTTTTTGTGTTCACATGTGTGTACATATTGAGCACATAGTCCAAAGGCGAAAGACTTTTAACGATCACATATGTATGCCAGAACTCAGCAAATTAGAACGTACAACCTTGCGAGAATGAAAACTTGTACAATTTTTTATCCACCATTGTGCCTGTGGTGCTCGTGTACAGGGAGGACTTTTTTCACGAGTGTGTCGTGGGACTGCTATGCTATTAATGATCACATTCAACCCTTTCGTACCGAGCCGAAATTTCCATAAGCGACACATTTCCGCCGCATAAAAATGCTCCGATTGTCCCCGCCCTCGGTCAATGTCGATAAGAAATATGATTTTTCTTACTGTGTCCCACCGAGCGTGTAATTATTGTCACGTTACTTGTGTGTCAAAAAACCTGAATACCCACATTAACTCCGATTCATTTTTTTATGAAAGATCGTCTATAGAATTTCGGAAAATTCGCCTACCACCGAAGCAGGATTCTTTTACGTAACCGCACCCTTATTATCATCCCTCTTTTACAAAAATTGGTCGTTTGATGCACGGATCATTAGTCCTCGGAAGGAATCCTCAAGGGTAAATCCTCGGATATATGTTGGTTCTTCTATGACGGCGGTGGATAAGCCTCTTCATGCACGCATTTATGCGTCTCATGCACTCGGGGAATATACCGAGTCCCAAAAGTCCCTGACCAACGTTTGCATGACAGGGGTATAGCAGAATTTGCTCTATTCAGTAAAATAGAGGGTGTCCGACAAGTGGTCTTCAAAGCTCGAGGGAAGCCGAGTGCGTAATTTTCAACATTCGACTTTCGATCCACTGAAAATGAAATTTTGTTAAAAAAACGTCGATATTTTCTTGAAAACGGTGAAGTGAATTTTTTAAAATTTTAAAATTTTTGTTATTTTGAAATTATTTTTCATTTATAACGAAACTGTCAACAAATTTTACGATTGAGATGACAAAAATTTCTTTCCGCAAAGACTTTCTTCAATATTTTGCGCTGCAATTACAAAATATTTGCGATTTTTCCAAAATATTAATCGTCTAGTCCGATGGCTAATCAGAATGATATAATTAAGGATAAAGGTTGGAGGAAGAGGAATGTACGAACACGTCCGTGCAAACGATCGGCTCGATCATGTTCACTCTCTTGATGAATATCTCATGAAAAATATCTTTTTGCACTGCGCACGTTATCGTCGAAGTTCAGACATATCTGATGGAGTTGGAGGGACACCCTTTACGTACTCACACATGCATCCATATGTACTTGACTGCCAGGTATATAAGGAGAGGCCCACAGTTACTCAGACGCTCTGACAAAGACCAAGACCAAGAGCGATGCATGTACAAAAGGGAAGAGATAGGGAATTAGAGTGAGAGAGGAGTACTGGTCCATTTTAGCGAAACTAGCTCTCGGCCCCAGGGGCACATTTTCCTCGCACTGCTTCCGAGCTCGACCAAGAGCACCGCCATAATCAGGACAGCATCCAAGAACATTATCCGTGCGCACACGTTATTGGATTCATCATTCAAAACATGTTGGGTACAGGCCGTCATCAGGTTTCACGTCTAATAAAGCTTTCTCAGCTAAATCGACTTCGGTATGACCGTTGACATTTTTTTCGTCCCATCTCCGTCCTTCCTCCGTGGTAATAAGAGATCGTTGCACTATTCAATTATTTCTTAGGCTAAGGACATCGTGTCCGACGAATGAGACCAATGGATCAATCGACGATTGAATGATATTCGAATGTCATTGAAGAATTATGATCGGAATAAATTAAGCGTCCAAATTCGTGTTCGCAAAAAATTGGTCCACTGAAAACTTAATTTATTAAATTTTGGGAAATTGTATTTCATCATGACAATATCAGTTTTTCCTGGTTTCAGGCCCTGTCGGCTAATATTAATTGTTGATTCTTGTATTCCATTCGCCCTGACTCTTGCTTTCATGATATACATTTCGAACGGCTGGCTGCAGAATTCCCACGTGTTGAACTCGTCTTCCCAGCCTTTCGCGTGCTCCGCACCGAATATATGTCTTCTCGCATTATAATCCGTCATCCTGGACAAACGACCATCTTTCCTGAGTCGAGAAAAAATAAACAAAAAGGATAAGAAACAGGGAAACAAAAGAAACATGACTCCTGCGAAGGTGTCAGACGTCTAGACTGACCTTTCCAGCCGGTAAGATTTACGAGTCCGAAGATTTCCTGGCTCGTGAAACTGTCTCCCTCAAATGTCATGACCATCGCGACTCCAAATATTTCCTATAAAATCGAATGAAAAATAATATCATTATGAAATTCCCAACAATAGCGATTGCGAGATAAATGAGGTGACATTAATATTTATAACTTGGATTCAATCTAATCGAGTTGAAAAAAAGTTGCAACCGCGAAAATGTGGTGAAAAAAATTCGTCAAACTGAACTAGATTTTTGGCACCTACTATGCGAAGCGCCTCGCACGGTCATTCGTGTTTTGGCTTCGAATACTTGGTGCAAAATTGCGTACAGTTTATTACATTGTATACGATTTTTCAGAAAATAAGTCCACCGCGAATTTCGCGTGGGATTTTTCGTGCCCATGACTGAAAAGTGCAATTAAAACGCCCACGCGATGTAACGCGGTCAGCTCCAATGACGTCGAGATTGCGTAGGTGGTGGAGGGATCGAACAAACAGTCAATAAGAGCCTGTGATTCGCTATTTTGGGTAATGAGTGGGTGTAAAAAAAAAAATATGCGAGTAAGTGCGTTGCTCACGCGCAAATGTTTACTAGAGCTAAAATATCCGAGTAAAAAAATTACCTTCGTTACTCGAAATCGGAAATCGCATAGAAAATAGGCACCACCTGTCGCTCTGTTAAGAAATGACTGGGTGCTGAAGGGAAAATATGAAATGGAATAGCCTGAAGAAGGAACTTCTTAGGCCAAAATTATCTCAGAAAAATATTCTCATTTACAACAATATTGGGAAAACTTTTTTATTCGATTGTGAGTCCCATCAGCTTGAGAACTTTTGTGAGGGTGTCACTACAGTATATGAGAAGGGAAGTTAAGTGCATGGGTGTTGAAATCTATATATACATACAGAAGAGTGTCCGAAAGTTTATATATAGACATACATTGTTTTTTTTTTTTGGATTGGGAGGATCCGACTCGGAACTTATAACATGGCCAAGGTCGTTCGTGATCGGGGCCATTATTAAGGATAACACCCGTGTGTCGAACGAGAAGGTCACGTAGAGGATACGACGTGACCACTACCCGTCGCTCTTTTTCGCTCTGTCCGACTGTCCCTCACTCGTTCCTTCTTCCTTTTTTCTCTTCATTCTCCTCCTTTTTTTGCCTTCACTTTTTATCTTTCTCTCACTTTGACCCCTCGCACTCGACTGTCCGACGAAATCTCATCTACGATGATACACCACGGAAGTATAAAAGCAGCGTCGCCGAACGTGGAAATCACGAAACACTCGGGGTCCCGTGGCGTTTCCGAAAGTATCAGGAATATCCCACGGGTCTGTTATTCGTATCGAGTAGAGAATGGATATTTCATTGATACTGTCCTCCGTTCATGAGTGTCTTGATACTGGGTAACTGTATCGAATGTCGGGATACGGTAGAAGTTTTTGCAATTTGAAAACTTGGTGAGCACGAATTGTAATTCTTA
Organism: Campopleginae sp. 14b; assembly: GCA_030522525.1. Classification (NCBI taxonomy): domain Eukaryota; kingdom Metazoa; phylum Arthropoda; class Insecta; order Hymenoptera; family Ichneumonidae; species Campopleginae sp. 14b. Next base: position 100,021 of record JAPYYS010000641.1, on the reverse strand, counting down.
CGTCACCGAATTCGAAAATTCAAATTCAACGAAAGATTTTTATTTCGATTAATAACGAAAAAGACTCACTGTCGTCAATTTCACACGAAATCGTCGGATTATTTTTTTAGGCCCTGTCAAGTTCTCTTGAAATCTTTCCAAACGATTCTTCATTAATTCAATTTTGTCGTCGAATTAATTTCGACGAAAATATACCAAGTTGTGGATCAAAATTTCGATGGTTTTGCATTTAAAAATTTGAAAATCCCAATTTTCTGATGATATTTGTATCGCTCATGCGAGAGGAGAATTTTATATCCGGACACATGCGTGTGCGAAGAGACGACGAAGGGATAATGAGAGAAGCATGATAGTGCCTGAAAAACACCTTATGAACAAAAATATATCCATAGACGCACGTGTAAATGTATAAGTATGTATGCGTGGGGAGGAAGCGAGAGACAACTGGGCCAATCGATACCGCAGGCAAGCCAGAGCCGGCACCATCGCAAGGAGAACCAGCAGCATTGGAGTTTGGAGCATAAAATTGGCGGACGGTAAGGGCGGTTTGGACGGATGGTTGCGGGGGTGGTTGTGGAGCTAGCTCCACCAAGAGGCATGTGAGAGCAGCGTGGAGTTTCGAGCGCTACGAGAAGCCACCCCTTGCAAAAGAAATCCGCAATGTGGCGCCACAATCGTTCGTTTTTGCTCAATCTATCTCTCTTTCTCGTGAATTGTACGCACACATAAAAAATATAGCGACTTGGGAGAATCACAAAGACGTAAGCTGCCGGATATGACCTTGAGCGCGAGGAATCTTCTGTCCTTCTGATTGCTAATAATTTCTATATTCGTGTGCGTCGTTACATAGTAACAAATATACATTAACGTATATAGACTACTCAGGGAGATGGTGGAACGACCGATTGGTGACATGCGCACGACCTTCTCCACCCTTGCGTTCACCAGTTTATCTCGAGGTACAACGAGGACCAGCATATCTCCAACAATCTATGATCGCTCGTGTTATCAAAATACGTTATTTGCGCGATTCGTTGTTCGTGCGAGAAACCTCGTATTGTCTATACAATCCTCTGTCGTTTAAGTCTACGAAACGTCAGTATTCGACGCGGAAGCATGCGGAAAAGTGAAACAGAATAGTGAGGCCGCTGGGTAGCACGTTGAAGGTTAGACGGTTTGTTTGTATACCTGTGCCATGCTCGCGATCGAGTGAGACAGAGCTATAGTGCGTGAAACGTGTGGAAACGAGGCTGTTGTACGCGCAGGCCACACATAACAGCGACTAGAAGCCACTGGCATTTGCGCGCACGCGTACTTTCGGGGCTAACGTAATTTTACTCTTGTGTCTCGCGCAGCCAGCAAACTTTCACCCCCTCAACCTTAAAGCTGGTCTGATCTCGAAAAAAACAAACATACCCCAATATTTTGTATACACAGTTTTATGTGGAGTATCTCGGTGCTGCGGTGATTATCCGTCAATATCGTTCAGTTTCATCCCTCGTCTTGTCGATTCGTCCCTCGAGCACCTGCGAGTGCGACATCGCGAAAATCCTTTTGAAATATCCCGAGAAAAGGGTCATTGCCTCCGTTCCTATCGTTTAACGTCTACACATGTATCCTTGGAGTTGTTTAATCGATTGGGTTCATCGCCCCCTCACCCCCCGCCAACCAATCTCCACTCCAACTCTCGTGACACCTTCCCACACCCATAGACAAACCCATCGTCCTTTAAATACATGTTTATCACACCTACAGGGGGATGAAAGTCCCGTGTAACCGCTTCAACCTGTCTTTCGACGCTCGCGTGTGTTTCCTCTCTTTAACTATTCGCGAACACACCAAACTATTCTCTAAACGTTCCTTCATCCTGTATGTCACGCGTTCTTGATCGTGAATCGTGTTGTTATACCTTAAGTGTTCTACCCGTCCGTATCTCGTGACAAATTACACTCCAACAGAGTTTCCAACATTGTGCAATTTTATAGGCGATCCTGAGACGTTGTATCATATTTCCATGCATTTTTCACGCTATGATGTTGTTCACTTTGAAATATTAAAAAATTGTCGATCGACATCAATTTCGCTGTTGATTTGAGTTCAGAATTTTTTTCTTTTCATCAAATTCCACGGTCCAGCCCCAGTGCCCGCAAAATATTGTGTTCAATGAATGAAACTATTAATTCAGACCATGAAAATATCTGAACAAAAGTGATAAAAAATAGTCGCAACTTCGCAAATGTTCACCCCCAAAGAAATGGCTCGATCATCAGTGGTGACTTGATCAGATTCCCCGTTTAAACGTATTTTCCGTAAGGATTGAGGCAGCGATGTTACATCAATACTATACCCAAGAGGACATAGATCGAGTGGGTGAGTAGACTAAACGAAAAACTTTCGAATTACAGAAAAAAAAAAATCACATTTTAACAGCAATTAATTAATAGGAATTCCCTTATACAAAAAAAAAAACGCCTATAGACCTCGCGGATGCAAGTAAAATGAGAAGAGAATGTAGAACTTGGTATACCGACTCGTCCTCGATTCCTCCAAGCTTTTGTTGCTCGTGTAGAAAAGCTGTACGCACAGCGCAAGATATTTCCTGACGGGAACGTATACTTATCCGATAAATATATGCAAACCTCTCTCTTTCTCGAGAATGGCGGGAGAATATTCGTTGGATCTGCACTATCTAGCTCGTTCAACCCTTGTACTCTCAGAATTATATCAAGTCCTATGGGGGATCTCTCTCCTTCACTACATAAATATATATAACGGTATAACCTATACGTAGGAGTATATATTTGTACCCTCGTGTGACGCTCCAGCCCAGCTCTCACTCGAAATTTAAATTGGACCAAATACATTGAGAGAGAAATGAAGGAGAGAAATAAAACGATGGAGTACGCGAAGTTCTTCCATCTATGCTGGTAGGACGTCCATAACAGATTTAGCCTTATCCCTTTTTACTTTCTCTCTCTCTCTCTCTCTCTCTCAACTCGATAAACATGGAGTATCTCGAGAAGACAAAAATTTTATATTCATATCGAATAAAAGATTCGTTTTCGTAATTTTCTAAATTGCAAAACAATTACACACCAATCAACGCGTAGATCTCGGTTTCTCCTTTATTCCAAATTTCTTTCCCACACGTTCATACGTTTAATCCTTTTGCAAACCCTCGTTTGAGCTTTCACGTACACAGAACCGATTCCCCAACGGTGGACCAATTATTTTCCCTTTATCACAGACGTCAAACGAATAATTGACTTCAATTATCGTGCATTATATACTCATATCTGTTTCACCTATTTCTATCTCATCATGTGTATTGGAATAGCACACAAAAACAAACAAAAGTATAGAACCGTAGAGGGATTGTTGGTCGTTGGGAACAACGAATCCGTTTGTTACGAGCTTTCGGCCGAAAGAACATCATGTTCTCTGTACATATTCGTACTGTATGGGCACCGTCTCTATGTAAGGTTTAAGCCTATTCCAGCGCGAGCGCGTAAGCAAATTAGAATGATGCACGTGGCCAGCTCTTGTCCTACAGTCATGTATACATGGATATATATATACATAGGTGTCAAGAATATAATGCATGTGTATATATATGAAGAAGAAGAGCCTGTAGATCCCACAATGTCTGTCCGAACTGGATATTGCGGGGGTGGGATTTGTAAGCCCATCCTTTCTATATATGCTTGTATGTATATGTGTGCGTCTACAAAGCCTCACAGCATGGCTCTTCTATTCCCAGCGTCTCATCCAGGCTCCCTCTCTCGCTGTCTCTCTCTCTCTCTCTCTCTCTCACTCTCTTTATCAGCCTCTGTATACTTGGCCCGAGGCGGAGACCCATCGGCAATTACGACGCTTTATTGGGTAGGGTTGCGTGTGTCGCGCGCGTCGAATTAATGCAATTCGCAAGCGAAGCCCTCTTGGCCGAATGTACATATGTGTACGTCTCATGTATTAGTGTATTTGGATTCGTTTGAGTGTATGGGTATAAACGTAATACACACACCTATCAAGACACAAGACTATCGTTGAATGAAAGCTGACAGAAGCAAGCAGCACGTGGACGAAACTTCTCTCTAAATATCTTTTGTTCACTTAGAGATCAAAATCTTCATTCACACATCGATCATTTTACCTGAAAGCTGATTTCTTAGATATCTACACTGAGAAAACAGTTTATTTATAATAAAGACATATATTCGGTTGGTACTTTCATTCAAATATTCATTAACTTTTATGAAATTTGTTTATGGTCACAAGATATTATTTTTATTACGATCAATTATGATAGTCATAGCATTTCCTTGAAGATAATGATTTGTTCGATCGCTTTCATTTCCCTTAACTCAGTATGTGGTCATCAAATTGATTTGCTATCAAGAAAGGTTACGTTTTATCAAATGATTCGTTTATTAACTATGAACAAATTTCTATTTCAGACGATCGAGAAGGCTCAAATAAATTATTCATTAACTGTACAAAAACATTTATTTTGTCGTATCGAAATTAACATTTGATAGCAGTTAACAAATCCTGGTAATAACAGTATCCTACCAATAACAATTAGCAGGAAACATAATCCAGGTAAATCTCAAGAAACCGGGAAATTCACCGAAAGCGTTGCAGTATCCACAGCGGAACGTACTGCTTTTTTAAAATTCTGAACACATGTTTTTTTTTTTTTTGAACACCACCTCATGGATCAAAAGCTTGCGAGGATATTTTAATATTTATAGTGTGGATTATGTCTACTTCGGGAAAGATCATTCGATCAGTTATTTCCTAATGTCTCGTCGTTGATTTTTATTCATACCAACCATGCTTGGAAATCGACCATACTTGCTACAATTGATGGAAAAGAGTTCAGGGCAATTTTGATAATCTAAAACATTTGCTGGGAGATTTGGTTAAGGGGGTCAAGAGCTCTCAGAGATTCTCGAATAAAATAACGCCAGAGGCGAAACGACTGCGTAAACACGTGGCAGATGCGGTTACGTTGCATCGCCGCTGTTTTCATCGTCATGAAGAGACGACCCCCCGTCGTTATAACTACTCGGGTACCTTATTTATCCTCTCGAGGGGATAAGTTGGTCCTGTTCGGCCAGGCATTGTCACGGAGCTTCGTCATTCGTGCTCTATCGTGCTCATTAGCGGCGTGAGCTCGCAAACCTCGAGGGTTGCATGCGGGGCAGGAGGAAACAGAGGGGATTGAAGGATCTTCGAGCGAATGTGTTTTCCCTTGCTCACGATTCTCTTCACAACCCTGGCCTATAAATTCCAAAATTATTCTAATCTCCCTGCTCGTTGTCTCTACGGGACGTACATAAATATAATGTGATATACATGACTGAGTAGCAATTATATCAGCAACAATAAAATCCATTAAAGATGAAATTTTAGCAATATTATTTTTTTCTATTTTTCATACCCACAAAAAGTAACTTTTCACTATTATTTGTAATTTTTACTCGACTTCCCGGCAGATTCTCAATCAAATAACTTGGACGGAGAATCGCATTTACAAATTTGAGAGGCCACAATAAATTCTAGAATTTCATTATAAAAGTGGATCAAAATAACTTCCAAATGAGTGTTGAATAAAAATTCAAATAAATTACTGGGGATTTTATTGATGACGGATCGTTGGGGAAAAAAATAATTTCGGTGAACGGTAAGAATGTAAGTCGTTTGTCCGATGGTTGATCACATTTTTCGTTGTTTCTTCGTTCTAATTTAAATGCCTGGAATATCGTTTGTTTTAACAAAGGGGTGTAAAAGAGAGGGTGGAAGGGTGGGAGTGTTTTTCAGCGTGCTTATACAGTGTTTAAGGTATCTCTGAGAGTAAAGGGATAAGTGTAGCGAGAAGAGAGCTTTGCCAGCATTAATGGTAGCATCCCATCTTCTGGTTGGCTTTTGGTGTATCTGATTATACAGCACAGCTGTACAGTTGGTCTTTTCTGTCTCTCTCTCTCTCTCTTCGTTTCTCTTATTCCGTTTCCTGTGATGGTAAAAGCATCACATTGAACGAGGAAACGAGAGTAGAGTCTGGGCCAAGTGCAAGAGATAAAGGTCCAAGAGAAACGGGTCTAAAATGCTAGGGATGAAGCTGGCATATAAGCGTCGTTGGCTCTCAGAGTTTCTTTGTTAACGGGGTGGCAATTATCGTTTTTATTATCTCCCGCTTTTCTGGCCGACCTTCTAGCGCGAACGTGCCGGAGACTCGACGCTTAACGTTCATTTTCTCCCCCCTCTCTCTCCCGTTTTTTTTATACACACACATTTATGCATGCCTATACATATATAGTGCGTGTTACGTGTGTGTATGTGTAAATCGTCGTTTGGGGATAAAAGCGACTGTCGGTTAAAGCAAAAAAGCTTCTGCTATCCAGCCGCATATCAGTTGACGATGTAAAGGATCGTCTCAGCTGGCACAGCTCCGAATCTGCCAACTCGTCATTTTTTTCGTCGTCGCATGTCCTGTTCATAATGATAACGATCCTCGTAATGATTGCCATGGCAAAAAAACGTTTTTCCCTACAAAGAAAAAGTGAATTTTGCTCCTTTTCCTTCATGCATAGATTAATTCTCGCACGAACAATTATATTCCTCACTGCTGGAAAATGTACATTTTTGGCAGAGCTCTTTGCTCACGATTGCATAATTTTTACTCGTCATGTGTTGAAGTCGTCTCAATCGTTCGCGATTTATCCAAAGTTACTACAACAGTATTTCCAAAGTTCTAGACTTACTACGTCGTGGGTAAGCGGCGCTATGATTACATGGGGTCGCTCAAGAAAAGCTTCAACTTGCTACTAAAGATCCCCACCAGTCCACTACAATATCGTTTATCAGGCATGATAGCAGGCGGATCATTTCAATAGGCTGATTAGTACTTGTTTCCCGCACTTGGTATTTTCCCAGGCTTTGCCAGTACTGTAGGGAAAAAAAGAGTTGGTGTATAAGGGAGTTCTTTGTAATAGAGCCCTCGACGATGTCCGTAGGAAAAAAAAAAACATTCTTCCCAGACACGAGGGTATGTGAATCTCTAACGAGCTTTATCTTCATCAACGTTTTTACTTCGTACACTGAAATAGAAATTTTGTCGAAAAACGTCGATATTTTGTTGAAAACACTGAACTAAATATTTTTCGATAATTTAAAAATTTTCAGTAGCTTGACAATATTTACGATTTTAACGAAACTTTCAGCAAAATTTACGATTGGGGTGACAAAAATGAACTTTCCGGAGAAACTTTCGTCAACATTTTTTTGCTGGTATGACAACATTTTTGTGATTTAGAAAACAAAGGTTTAGTCCAACGTATCCAACAATGTTTCGATCTTTTCTAACAAAATTTTATTTTCAGTGTATTCGTCGTCACTATACTGTCGAAAAATATCCATAAGACGAGCAGTGTTCGCCGTGTGTTAGAAAAATACGGAAAAAGACGAAGTTTTTTTTAAAACTGTCATCGAGCCAGCAGTGGATAGTTCCAACTGATAAGTTTCTATATTTAGAGTGTCCGAGAAAGTGTCACTGATTTCGCAAAGTTCAGTGTTATAGTTACGAAAACGTCCGGTCGAGATTCGAGAGTATAAAGGGGTAGTTTTGTAGTACGTACGAAGGATGCATATGTTGGTATCCGGTGTCAGCCGGGACTGGTGGCGATATGAAAACAGCCCTTGTAGCTCGTTCACTGCTGCGGTAGGGTTAACTATCTTCCTCGTGTATATACAGTCACAAGCCTCTCTCTAGTTCCACCCCTCAGCATATAGGGGTGAAGGGTTTACGAGGTGGCGTTCAAAACACTGGATAAAGGGGAAATCACGAAACGATGTGTACATATAAATACGTATGTTTACGACTATACAGACTCCCTCAAAATTAGCGCAGGAGCTTGAGAGGCAAGAGAACGGTCGTGAAGTGCCGACGAAACGAACTCTGAGGGGTTTTTCGGTTCAATCGAGTGATAGTACGGGAGTGACACGTAACGCTGTGCTCGAGGTTATTCCCACACCTACCTGACTCTGTCCTAGTGTTCGCCATCGCATGTGCCCAACCTTATCGGTTATCAGGGCCCAAGTAATTTCTCATGGAAGATTCATCCGTCATATTGATGTGTAAAGACTTTTTTCTTTCCATTTCGCTCTCGATTAGTCCGTAACGGCGAGTTTTGAAATTCTCTGTAGGTGTATGTGAATAGGACGTGTGCAGTAAACGCTTTCCACGAGATAACAGCAGTGTGTGCTCGTCCAGGAAGCACGGAGGGTACCAAGCCTCGAAAGGATTCCCATAACCCAGGAAATACGCTGGGAATCGCTTTCACACTCTTTCACCTGTATACATATGTGAAAGCTTCATTTTATTTTGCTCCAGTATATACCGAGTCTTTTTCACGCTCCCTACCCTTGTCTCCTCTCTCGAGGCTTATCTTACACGCTTCTGTTAATCGTTCACGACTTGTAGAGATGAGGGGAGAACATGAGATAGAAAAAGCCGTCCTTGATGCATAGCGAAGGTACTTTTTTATTAACTGTAACCGAAGATCGGCAAAGTGGATTTAGCGGACTACCTCCGAGAACTTAATGCGGTTTGACAATGGAAAAGTAGCAACAAATGTTCGCAGTTATTGAACTCGTTTGTCTCGCCCAAAAAACCATATTTTTTCCAATTTCTATCAACATATTCGGCAATTGTCACGTTCTGCAGTTTCACAGAAAGAAAATCTTTAGAAAACCGCCAACTTTAATTATAGAATTTGATATTTTTCGAAAAGGATTAAAAAAACCTGTATGAGCGAAATTATTCTTTTATTATGCACCACACTTTCTTTCACTGTATCCTGACGATTCGTAGTTATGTGACTGCCATGGAACAATGAGAAGAATTTAAACCCCGTTGGTGAACTGCGTTTAACTCGATTTAATATAAAATGGTTCGCACTAATAAGATTCGCGAAACGAACAAAAGCCTCCTGGCGCTACGTAAAACAGGTTACGTGACACAAATGCACAATTCGTTACTCTCGGCCTCGTTGCAGTTGCAGAAACGAGGGGTGATTTTCGGTATATGTGTTGCTCTGCTTCAATTCATTGTAGATGCCAGTTTATCACTGAGGTATTTCCCATTTTCACGTTAACTTTAAATAAACTATATGAGATTGAATAATTTTTCAACGCGTACAAAATACGTATATTATTTTGGGTGTTTTCGACATTCCAATATTTTTTCTTACCAACTAAAGAATTTAAATGACTTTTTTTATGGCTGTTCTACGTCGATGGTTGTACAATCTTGTAAATCTAGATTCAAGTGTGTATTTTCAAGAATAGGTGTAAGTATACGTGGGATGAGTTTAAGGGAGATGGATGCGGATGTGCGAAGGTAGACCACGAGATCGAGAGACTACAGAAGTAATCTGGACGACGGCCAGGAGCTAATTCCCCGCAGTTTGAGTTGATGAAGAGAGCGAGAGAGAAAGAGAGTGAGTGCCATTGCAATAGAACGGTTATTTCAGTGGTGGCAGTGGCTGCGGAGCTAGTTAAACTTCGGCCACTTCTATTTCCCGTTTGTTCCTAATAGCGGCTAGTGGGCCAGCTAGACGAATTTTCTCCCAACCTTTCTGCACTGTAAAACCCCATGAGTCCGCCATTTAATGCGAGTAATGTAAAATACAGAATAAGTTAGCGAAACAGGGGAGGGATAAAATAATAAAAGAAAAAAGTACAAACAAAATAATAAGGAAATGAAGAGAAGAGCAGATAAAAAAGAGTCGAAAAGTGATGAAAGGGAAGAAGTAGTAGAAAAATAAATGGACGTCCTTAAAATTTGAGATGAACCCCTACGGCTTTGACTCCTCGATTTATATCTCTGAGATTTTATTTTTTTCTTCACTCCTCTTATTAAAAGTGACGATCCACTTTCTCAGTGTTCCATGAGCTTCCATTTCGCTCCTTCGTAAATCCGTAACTACCATGTCGGTGGGCTCGGAATGGGAGATAAAAGTAGGAAAAAAACGTCCGAGAAGTCCATTCTGGTCCATCTATTGTGCATGGAGTAGCACGTCCAGTTGTACGTTTAAGGGTTTTCCACTAACCCGGTAGATCCAATTTTGACATTCAGCCAAGAACGACAAGTATACGTCAGTAAAATAAAATCGTCGTACTAACCAGGACAAAAGCTTAAATATAGTTAAAGCCCGAGAGTCAAGTGATTTGAATGGTGCAAGACTATTTTCTCATTGCATGATTACGATGGATTTCTCCACCATTGGATACGACGATGATGGTTTATATATCAATGCTATCGTAATGGACAGTTTGTGGCGTCCGATGGCCGATTGTTGAATACCGAAACGAGTTTCCCGAATCAATGTAGCTGACCGTTTACGACAATCGAATCGATGCCTCGAGTATCCGCACTAGCATGCTCCCACGATGCTTCCATCTGCATATGATGATAGGTTGGTTGGACGGCCCGATGCTTGCTGCCATAAAGACAATGCAGATGGTCGGTTAGTCGCGCAGTGGACATGTATCGGAAACGTAATAGTTCATCGATGTAACGTTGTACGCGTTAGTTGCTTCGAGGGCTTGTATAATCCCCGATAACTCTTTGAGTGACGAGGGTGGTTCGGTAATGGGTGTCTGGTATTAGAATGCGTCCCTTCTTCTTGTGTCCTTCAATGCCAACCAATCCTACATCGAAGAACAGCCTATCTATTGGGAATCAACTCCCGCCAACACACAGACAACTCACCAATTGCTTCGTCTCCCTCTTCCTCTCTGTCGTTCTCTCTTTCATCATTAATCAATCTTACACGTACCAGCAACCCTAATGAAACTGTTACTCTGAAGTGGTCACATATGGACACTGTCCATTCCCATCTTCACGCATCATGCGTGCACTCAATTTGCACACCGTTTCGTTTACGCATCCCGCACAATTCCGACATGTTTCCACTATATTGTTCGATGGTTTAGACTCTTTTTTGTTTTTGAGGCAGTTTAGAATGAGACTTTTTTAAGTTATCGAATTTCTATCAACATTTGACCTCAGCAATCGTTTAAAACGTTCTTTTTTTTCACTTAACGAAAAAAAAGGGCGAATGTCATTTATTTCTTATTCGACTGTTCCTGCATCCTGAATAAAAGAAAAAATATTCTGCTGATTACGGGATATAGTCGCATGGATTGAGGGCTGGATAGAGACGAAAAGAAGACACGGAGTTCCAGCAATGGTGAGATTTTTTTCTCCTTGGGGACTCGGGGTGCGGAAAAAACGTAACCGTTGCCTTCGCTCCAGAGATTCGCCTTGGCTGTTGGCCAAACACCCAACAACCAAGGAACCCTTGACTTGCCTGTGCCTATTTTCAACATACAGACGTTTCTCTCGTTCTCCGCGTCGCTTCGTCCCTCGTACTTTTCCCTCGGTCTCTCTTTCGTAACATTTCTCGCTCTGCCAGGAAATTTTCTTTCACCTACCCAACCTTGCGATCTCACCCTCCCTATTTGTCCACTCTAGCCCGTCTTACCATTTCTTCTGTTTCACCTGAGCTCAGATACACGGCCTCACCCTGTGTACCATATCCAAGCTCACACACCAAGGGAGAACTCGATTCTCATCCACTGTTTTGCTCAATTTTGTCGGCTCTGCAGAGCCTTTTCGTTCTCGTTTCCGCTATTTTTTTCTCCACGCAATCCGCGCCAGTCTCATTTTGCCAAGCAGCCATTTTCTTCTCGTTTGTGTCTTTCGCACAGATCAATGAGAATTTTTTTCATTTGAAATTCTTAGTCATCAAGAACTCCTCCTCCCGTTGGAGAGTTTTTGCTTGGGTTAAGCCTTTTTTGCTCCCATCAGAGATAATGGGGATAACTTTTTTCCACTGAATTTGAAGGTGGCCGAATTCGGGAAAGGAAGTCCGGATGCGCGGTCGTTTCCCACTCGACAGGCTTCGACTCTAGTCAGTCTCTACGCTCAATCACTTTGGTTTAATTTTTTCAATGAATAAAGGGCTGATTAGCAGTTTTTCCGCTGTAGCAACGAATTAAGCTCTTTCGACCGATTTCGTCACGTTTCCAAAAGCGTCGGTTGTTCATTTTGAATTTCTTCATTTTCACGTTTCACCCTATTAATTGGACATTGAATTGAAAAGAATTTCAAGGGCAAATTAATAAAAGAATCCTTCGAAAATCAGGGCTGAGGCACTGTCTGAATAAGCATCGTGATTATATCGCGTCCTTGTGCTTTGAGTGTGTAAGTATACAACGAGATTGACCAGTGAGTAAAGAGCTTAAAAGAAGGAAGTAAATTGTGTGTACCCCTACTCCACGGAGCTAATCTACTCGCCAAATTAGCCGTTTGTTTGTGAGCTATGGGTTAACATTCTCCGTTCCATGGTTTGCGAGTTTCTGGCTCGTCGCGTCAACGCTGCCAGTTCTTCCGGTTGCTCGCCTCTTCGCGGGCGCTTGCTCATTTGCGTCACACCTTGTTCCAAAGATGAAGAGGGGTGAGCAGTGAACTCCCACCCTCAACTCACCGCGCAGCTTCGAGCTTCTCAACAGAACTTTGACTGTCTCGATACTTGGCTTTTGATTCCTTGGAGAACTGGAAGATGAAGAAACTGAAGTGTGTCCCGTAAATGCAAGGACGGAAATTCGCCTCAAGAAATGTCATGTAACTTGGCAAAAGAATGTCGGTTTTTTGGCCCATTTTGTCGAATGCTCATTGACGGATTTTGATTATAACGAGCTCACGTACGATCTACGAAATAAATAGGAATAAAAGTTTTTCCCATTTGCACCCTCTCGACGTGCTACATCATCGATTGTAAAATTCATTGTAACATCTTTGATGTAATGATCGCAAAGTAATTCTTCATTCGCAGAGCATCAAAGTGAGAAGCGATTTTGTCAAGGTTTACAGGCGAGCGATCAAATAGTCCCTGAGGGGTTGATCCGCGCCCTTGTCGTTTCAAAGAACTCGTAAGCATCGAGATGCAGACGAGGAGCTTGAGAGAGAAATCGATGGGGAAGACTGCTTTTCCATGAGTGGTCTTGTGTTAATACGTAGCCAAACGTGACTTATTCCCACGAAAGCTGAGGCTCTCTATCGCGTGTAATTAATCCAAGAGTCTGAGCGTTTATTTGTACGAGAAGGCCGTATTTATTTTTCGTCTAATAAAGTTCGAGAAACAACAAAGCCTTTGGCGCTCTCATTGCTTTCGCTCATTTACTCCCACTACGCTTTGAAAAATCAACGCCCTCTGGGAGTTGAAGTTTCTGTATATAAAAGCTCTATTTCCAGCTTCAAGTTTTTTCCTCCCTGGCCATACACATCGACCATTCTAGACAACCATACTTTTTCTATCATAGTCTACTTCTGTTTACGACGAGCCAGCATTATTCATCCTATCATATCGACGAGTAAATTGCACCGGCCAAGTTGAAGAAACTATAAATGACCATACAGAAACGATAAATTACCTGTCTCGTGTCTCCGGCGAGTACAAATGCGATATTTACAGCCATGAGGCCACACGTATAGATGCAAGTAAGTTCATGTCTGATGGACGATATCCACGAAGACTTCGACGCGAAACTAGAATAATTTTAGTCTTGGTCACTATCGAATCGACATTTTTATCCAATTGACATTTTATAAATTCTTCTCGGCAGAGGATTGGATTCTCGTTTTGATTTAGAATGCGAATTTTACTACGAAACGTTCGTGAATAAAAAATTCTTCGTGTCAGAGGAAAATATCGGAAAAGTTTATTTGTCACGATATTTTTGGATTCGATTCTCAACGAAAATCTTCTCCTCGCTATTCTCTTCGTTGCTTCGTCGAATCCGCATGGAATGCGTCATATATCTGCACATGTGTATGTCACCAGGTATTTACGGGTATCGCGTTTACATAAATAATGAGACTGGCTGCAGGCCTGCTTGGTGAATTCTCCATTGTACTTGTTTATATGCATGACATATAGATATCTATATCTATGTAGAACGATTCCCGTATAGCTATGGAGATGACGATTTGCAAAGCTCCCCATGAGTAGTGCGCCAGGGAATGGAACTCGTTTCTTAAGGCTTTCTGAAACATACCACGCAGGAACACGAGTATCAGATATAGAAAGAGAAAGAGAGAAGAGAGGGATAGGGGGACGGAGCGAAAATAAGAAAAAAAGAGAGAGGAAGAGAAACAGAGAAAGTCCAACCCTGCTGACGCTCACTTAATAGTGTTTATGTACGAGGGAGCAGCAGGCTAGTGACCTTTCCCATATTCCTGGTCGGTACAGTGTGGCCATTGAGTCTAGACCAGCACAGACGCCATTAAACAGCGTCGAGTTTACCATCCGACGACTGAACACACTCCCTGCTTTGTCCAACTAACGCAAACACACCGATACTTCTTTCGATTTGCTATCACGCTGAAAAACTTTAGACAGAAACCTCAACCCCTACGTAAATTGCCGCCATTTTACGATAGCAATTATCGCATTATAATTAATGGGTTTGGTTTATGGCTCTTCATATGAAAACTGTTGAACATTTCCGATAAATATTCGTGCGTGAGGCAATTATCTATCAACGCCATTCGCGCAATTATGTGTTTGCCACCAATCGATAAAGAAAAAGGAAAAATAATTCGAAACAAATGAACTCGTAAGGTTTTACGCCAATTTATACAGCTCACCGTCTTCGTATTATAAGTCACCATTCGTATACCACACTAGTGGTGACAGAATAAAAAAAGAAACGATAGTATATACGACTGCAAAACCTTCCCGTTTCTAGGCGCCTCGATTTCAATGGGTTCTTATTTTCGAGGCTTCGTGAGTGAGGCTCGAAGCCAAGAAAAAATATCGGGAAACAAGTCGTCACGATCGTTGCTACCCACATTTATACGCATACAAATACCGGGATTATTGTCATGACAACGAAGCAAAACAAGTCCTGCTTCTATAACGTTCTCCTAACCAACGAAGAGTTCCTTCGGGCAATGCCTTTTGCGGTGCAGCACAACGGGTTTTGAAACTCTGATTTTTATTATTGAGCCCATTGAAATCGACCCTACAACATGAGGGGCGGCCAGAATAGAGAATTAAACAGTCGATTGCTTCCTATCATACTCCAGAAACTTTTGGCTGAGAAGCACACGAAAAAACACATTGTATCATTATGTTTATGATCGCTGTTATAATTATTTCCATTATTATTGTTTCTTGTTAAGTTCTCATCGTACCGCAGACTCTGTCCATGGTCCTGCAGCAGATCAAACTTGTATTCACGTTCAGGAGAGCTCTAGCAATTTCCGGTTCTTGAAAAATTCATTATACAGGATGTTGAGGCTCAATAGAGATGAATATCACGCAGAGACAACGATTCATACGTTATGCACCCCTGCCTCGGTGATTCCGGTTGGATACTCAACAGACTTTCGAAAAATATATCCCCCAAAAAAAGCGTAGGGTTAATAGAAACCAAAATGAAGGAGAGTGGAATTTTATCCACATTATCCAGACTCGACGCTGCAGACACTCAGCTATTAATAACTTTGAATATTGAAAATATTCCGAGGAAAGTTTGGTCGTCAAGATAGAAACTTATTATCCAGGTTAACGTCCACTTTGGGTTAAAAGTCTTTTGGCATACGGAGACTCGAGTTATTCGTGGTTTTTCACGTTTAAAATAGTCGGTCTCATTATTCCTCGCGATGCTGATCCTTTTTACCTTTGCAATTTTTCAAAAAAAAAAAAAAAAAAAAAATTGCAAGAGGTTCTAGAAGCAGAACGGCGTGGTTTTCATTCGCACATAGTCGATTTATTTATAATTCACATAATTTGCCTTCAGATAACGTTCGAAGATTACAGAATCGAAATGGAAGAACGACAGCTTTGGAAATGGCCTGTCCAACTGATATTGAATAGTAATTATCCGTTGGCAACAATAATGAGAAAAGTTCTTATAAATTGAACAGGCGATCTTCACCTAACGGGTTTCAATGCCGTTCGTATGTATGTACCTCGTCATGTATATATGTGTGTATAAACTGTCTAGTGGAGAAGAAGCGCTGGGTCTGCGTTCCCACCCGCTGAATAAATCGAATAGTAGCAAAAGTCAGTGCTTCCCGCGTCAAGCACATCGAGCTTGTCCTAATGTCCGACGCTCCTGCCGGACGAACTGAAACCTCGAATCAATAATTACCTTGTCAATCTTTTGAGAATTTTTGAACAGGGCATCTGTCCTGTAGGACTTAGTGATCCGCGGCAGACGCAGATACCGCCAGCCATAAATGCGACGCTTTTTCCGTATGTGACTGAGTCCACTTTGCAAGCTTCAAGAAAATTATACATTCTTTATGCAATGGAACTTCACTGGCGTTTGAAACGTGTGGGAGGAAAAGAGGAAAAGCATTTGATTATTTAATTGCCCGAGGTAGGCTCAATGGGAAGTTGTCTGAATTCGTAAATTGATCGAACAAACTGCAAAATTCCGAGCAAGAATGATTTTTTTGACAGGAATAACCTAACACATTTCTCGTTTTTACAGAAAATAACCAGATGGCGATGTTAATTTTATTCACATTATAATACGTCGTACGCGATGAGTTCTCTCTCGGTTCACCTCCCACCAGCGACATTTATAAGGAGACGATAGTAATTCTTTTTTTTTTTGCCATTTCGTTGGGCCTTAGTGTGTGCAAAGAACGAAAGGGAGAGCAGAGACTAATCGCTTAAAGTCCTGCATACCGTAATTTGAGACACGTTTCGAAACGTCAAGGACTGATGAAAAAAAAGAGAGAAAAGGATGGCAAGAGAATTAACGAGACGAGAAGAGAGTCGGACACATAGGAACTTGCGCGTTTAATAAACTCAATTACCTCGTAATCCGACATAGGTCAGGTTCCGGATGGAATTGTGAGCCATGGCCAAAGAACACCTGTGTTCATTTCCTCGCGCTTCTCACCCACTCTTTTTCGCGCTGTACTCCTTTCTACTGCAAGGGTCTGGATCCGGTTACCTGTCCAGGTAATTAGGCAGTAGTTACGAGGCTGCTCTCCATCAGAGACGTCGGTCCAGCCCGAGAAACTTAAGAATAGAAAATGAGCGTAAAGTAGAGAAGGAGCAAGAGAAAAAAAAGTGACAAAGTAAACGTTTTCTGGAAAGGAAATAGACCGAGAATAGGTATTGAAAAAGGTCGAGGAAAAGGAAAAACAAAATATACAACGAAGAAGAAAAAAGAATGAAAACTTTTGATGTTCCGAAGTTGAACTTGTTCGAGCAAACAAACAAAAAGGGAGCAGGTTCAAAGAAAACCCTTGCATTCGCATGTAATCACAGCTTCGGTCGAAGACGAGATTATATTTTTTCTGTACGTCCGTGAACACACTCATATATACGAATCTATGTGTATGCACCCACTGGACCAATTTGACGGAAATCGTTCTTCGCGCACGTTAAACGCCAAGCAAATTTCATCGATGCATTATTCATGATTGAAACGCGCGGACGTACGGCGGACGAAAAAAGACAGACAAAAAAGGAAACAAAAAGAGGAATGACAGAGGGTAGACGGAGTATTCGTGCGCGTGGGTGCATTAAAGTTTTCCTACGTGCGCAAAGCAATAAAAATACATAGTAAAAAATAGGGAATGTGGAAAATGGAGGGGAGGATGTGAGTGGGCTCTGAAAAGCTAGTTACTCGAAAAACCTTGTAAAATCGCCAACGAGAGAAATATGCGCAGGCTAGACCAACACATACATATATTTTTCTCTTAATATACGCACGTACATGTACATAGAGTAAGCGAAAAGTGAAGCTTTGAATTGGGAAGTAATGGGAACGGCTCTCGTCGCTACCAAACTTTTTTAAAAATTCGAACACATTTGCAATTTCCTGCGTAAAGTGACTCTTTGAAGCTGTAGCGTGAAACGCTCCGGGGCTCGCTCAATTTCCATCGTATACCTAATTTATCCTGTTCAATTTCATTTAAATCAGTCCAGTGAATTTTTTCTATTTTTTTTTTTTCCATGTGGTATTCCAAAGCAGTGGTAAAACCCAATATCGGTCTTCGCACCTCCAAACGCACTTATGTCGATGTTACGTACTGACAGGCCGAGCTATAACTGGCTATTCTATTCTATCGACTGACCTGACCCAATTGCGATCTCTATTTTAAACGAGCCTCCAATTTTCATTCTTTTCCTAATTTCGATGTGCCTGACAAGTGCCTGACTAATGGTTTTGCGGTAAAATAATTCAAGAGACATATGACAATCTTTATTTAATCGCGTCATTATGTATCGCTTTCTTTATCCGGAAAATAATTCATTTTTGGGTTGCTTTCAGAATACTTGATGTCAGGAAGCCCGCGCAATTATCCAGCTAGATCTCCTGGAGTAGCGTCCACACCGACCGTTACTAGGTAAGTGACATATTGTCAATTTCCTGTCTCCTCTAAGTTTGGGTAAAACTCTTGAACCGCAGATGCAATCTCGACTTTATAAATTTCTCTCAACGCTCCGTACGGAGTCTCGTTGTAAGTCCGATTGCCAAAAGAGGCTACACAATAATATTTTTTATATCTTTATAATTTGTAAACTCGATACGTCGATAGGAGGTTTTTCCAGTCCATCGCGTTGCCGAGAAAGAACGTGCAGTCCCACGTGGGGCTGGCCGCTCGTAGGGTTTTCTACTTAGTTGTTAAGGCTCGCGTACGCGTAGTGCTCAAACATCCGTATATGTGCACCAAGCACGTCACAGTTCCGTTAACTCATCACGCCTTGGATTGCACATTGGACGGGTGACTTGGGAACAGATTGCGTCTTGGATCACCTCCATTCCTCGTCCTGTTTCAAATTGCCCTTTTCATCGTTCTCACCCGGGCACTTTCCGCTCCTTCGGTCTTGCGTATACGTTCGGGAATACACGAAACGATACACCGTAATGGAAAAGCTTCTCTTATGCGGGCACAAAAAGTTAGAGGAGAGCAAAGAAAAGACTCCGGTGTCCGAAGTGTCGAAAAACGAGGGGCATTGAAGGAGAAAGAGACAATTAAAAACAGCTGAGCACCGACTAAAACATCGGATCGAGGAATAAGACAGTAGAGCCCAAAAATAAAAAATGAGAAATCAAGTGATCAAAAATAACTAGTAGTACCACGGGCAATTTTTTTCTCGAGCTCTTCGAAGCGCAGGAAGAACAAGAAGCAAAGATTTTGAATCGTCCATATCAGTGACAACGATTATCACGACGAAAGGTATTTTAAAGGTTGAAAGAAAAAATGGAAAATGGAAAATTCAGCAACATCAGAATGGTGCATTAACGAAAAATTGGTCGTGTAAACTTTATGGTAAAAGGGTTGGGTCACGTCGTCGTCCGACATGCAAGGGTGAAACTTTCTCGAGAATCCAAATCGATAGGTCGCGGAGGGTCTCCCAATATTTCTATGTATATAGTAGTCTAAGGTGGTTCGACGAGAGAGGCGATAAGTACGTGGTGAAACTTCGGGACACTAGCGAAAAAGAAAAAGAGATGAAGGTGAGGACAAGCTCGACTTTGCTCTCTTCGACTTTTTCCCTCACTTTCCATCTTTCTTCATTTCTTTTCTCTTTTCTTTTGCCATACATATAAGACTTTCTAAGGTGGATAAAACTCTCAGAATAAAAGTTGAGTCGAACGCAACCCAAATATATTCCAATTCAAATGAGCTGGAGTTTTTAAATATTTCGAGTGACTCGAGCACGCACACATACACACTCTCACACAGATATTTATTGAATGGTAAAAAAGCATTCTGGCCAAGAAAGAACTCAACTACGAAGAATTTTCTCGCTCTCCGCGGATCCCCATCTCTCCCTCTC
This sequence comes from Campopleginae sp. 14b, assembly GCA_030522525.1. Classification (NCBI taxonomy): domain Eukaryota; kingdom Metazoa; phylum Arthropoda; class Insecta; order Hymenoptera; family Ichneumonidae; species Campopleginae sp. 14b. Next base: position 80,132 of record JAPYYS010000641.1, on the reverse strand, counting down.
CTTGAAAAACTGCGCCCAGAGACAGTTACACACACATATCTAAGGGTGCATGTATTTTTCCTTTATCTCTCGTACCTCGTTGCGGTTATGCGCGAGATTCTCACTGTTATCCTTCCATTTACATTGAACCATTTTGAAGGTAATGATACGAAAGATACCTCCTTATCTCGAAAGGTACAAGCGACGATAAACAGTAAGGCAAATTTATTCGGAATGCTCATATTTGTGAAAAAAAAGTCAATGTTTTCGAAGAGCTCACAAATAATGTATCAGTCACGTTTATTATTTTTATTGGGTTTCCCTTGTGATAAATTTGCCAGAGACTAACCAAATTTTGTTCGACATAAAAAACTCGAGATTCGATGAGATTTATCAATATAGGAGCAAATTGTATTCACACGGTCGAAGGAGCCGTGCGTAGCTCCCGAGTGATTTTGTCTCTGCGTAAAAGACGATTTTGCCTCTTTTTTTGTCGCGATTTTTGCAGGCTTGCGTATCATCTTTGCCTTAAGGCATTCCCATCGAAGAAAATCCACCGCGCGATTCGTGGCACTGCGAACGGATGAATGAGACATTCGGGTGACGGCTGGCTCAGAGGTAAGGAAAAAGGGCTCGCGATCGTGTCACCGGAAACTCCGCTTCAGCGAGACGGAAAGGTACTCTGTTGCTGAGGCAACCGAGCCAAAAGAACATGCGTCGTTGTTTCTCCTCATCATCTAAAGTATTTCCTTCCCTTCGCCACTTGGTGTGAAAAAACTTTTCCATGAATATTATTTTTTTTATCACTCTCTTTACATATTTTCGTAACTGCTGCTTCCGAGTGGAATAGTTTTTTCTTTTGGTGTAATTGACTCATGACGATCTACGAGAAGGTGTCGTAAAATAACTTTCAACATAACAACCGACGATTGAAAATGGTCACTCTCCAGACACGAACGGAGGAAGTTTCATGACCTGCATTTAGTCGAACTCCAAAGACACACACATTTTTTTGAAATCTCGTGACTTTTGAGCAGATATTGTGCCGATATAACTAATCGATAGTTTCAGAAATTAGAGAGACTGCAGGTGAACACGAAAAGTTGCTTAACCGAGTGTGTGCGCTTCATACGATATATAACCGTCTATGTATACATATATTAAATGTAACTGTGTTGGAACTTCATTAAAGTGGTACATCGTAGTCTAACAGAACGAGACGGGAAGTCTCACTTCCGGAAAGTAAGTTTAGCCAGTGAGAGGTAGTTTTGCTCCAACACTAATATATAACTTACCGGCCGTCAGTCACTCAACCTCTCTTTCTATCTTTCGCCCTTTTCGCCCTTCCCCTCGTACATCAGTTTTGTTGCACACAGTCGTAGGAAAGAGAATGAGAAACTGGAGAAGAGAACAGGACGACTTTCGCTCGTGATCCGTGTTCAACTTTGTCATTAAAGTTTCGAAATAAAAATAGACAGAAACTATAGTAGAAACTTGGAGGTTTGGACTCGAGGAATTTTTCCAAAGATGCTTGTTTTCCCGAGAAGCTATTTATTCATGTATATTTATTCAATCGCAATGATGAGATTATAACAAGCAATTCAATGGACATTCATTAACTTTCTCGTTTTTTTTTAACAAAAAGCAAAGTTTCGTTCGAAGAAACTTTCTGTAGCGACTATGAGCATGACATCGCGATGGAAGCAGGCAGTTTCCCTCAGCAGTTTGGGTGAAGCTCGATCTTCCCTTAGTATCTTTTCCACCATGATGAACGTGGGAGGTTGAGGATATGTTGAACGACTTCTTCGAAATCCTCGCAACGTTTCTTGAATATAAATTGAAGATTGTGTCGGAATGATAAGAATTCACAAGGGTTGTATTACGATTACGTCACCGTTATTACTTTTTATTATGGTCCGGGTGGCTTCACGGCTCGATCAAAATCGCCTACGTGATGCCGCTAATTTGTGGTTATGTTTTTTGGCCGGGAGACAATAACGAGGCTACACATTTGACGGTGCCAACAGAGAAGCAGACACAAAATGTTGATAGAAAAGATTTGCAGCTGATACGGAGGGGGTACAATATTAGTTTAGGGGTTGATCGTACGCGTGGGTAATTGACCAAATGATTTGAAGCGCGGATAAGCCAACGTCGTAATTTGAGGTCGTTCCGCACGCACTTTACGACGAAAGCCGGTGGTGCGAACGGATCCACATACCGAGAGCGTTGAGAGGAGGCTTTCCGAAAGGTCCTATGTTCCGAACGCACGCCATACAATTTAAATCTAATTCCATGATTGTACAGGCTGTCTCTGAAGTTACGTTCGAGGTGTACAAATTATTCAGACATTCGAAAGTTTCGAAGATCCAGCTTTCCTCACATTTTTATATTCGATCCGCCTCGATACAGACGAAATTTTCATTATTTAGTGGATAACGAAGTTTGCGCGACGATTAAAAGCTCGAGTACTAAATGTAGCGCGAAAACGTTTAAGCCAATCTGTTCTGGGTGGCCGCGCGGCTCGCCGCGCTCTCCTCGCTGCAGGCTTTTCATCGCCACCGTCCCGATTGGTTATCTCTATAGTGATAACCAAACGCGAGATAGCGGCGACGTTAGCGATGCTATAACCCAACGTTGAGCCCCAACGTGGCTCAAGCTTGGGCGTAAACGGTTAGGTGACCGTACTGTGTACGGCATCGACCGTACGTCAAGTGTTGACCATAGTGTCGTCGCAGGAACGATTAATTTATATCTCATAGAGATACCGAATATAATACAAAAACTCGTGGAAACTTTGATCTTTTTGAAAATCTGAAAAAAATCACTTCTGCTGTTAATATTGGTTGATTTTCGGGACACTCTGTACAAAAACCAAGTCCGTGTCGAGTTTGATAATATAAACACCGCGTGACAGGAGACTATAAACGCGAACGTGGCGCCAAGTCCGAGAATATCCCTATTGAAATACCCCTATCATCCCCGACAAATTCAATCCTGGGAAATTATCCCCTGCGAAATAGCAGCCTCACTAGACGCTTTATTCGTCGACTTTACTTCGGTGATTTTTTTTTTTTTTTTTTTCAATCCGTTTCCAACGTGCAGAATAAGCCCGTCAATTACACGAACAATTGTACTTATTTCAAGAACTCCAACAAGATATTGACCCTCGATATTCCCATGTTTATTCGCGAGGATAATCGAATGTCGCTCGGATCACTGATATTTACATTTTCATGCTTGTTGCGAGTTCATGTCCAGGAGATTTATTATCAGAAATGTTTTTTTTTTCGATCCTTTCGTACTATACCTCGAAATTTTTTCTCGCGCACTCGTCGGCTTTAAGTCGTTGGCAAGGGTTTACATTCGAGACCCTTTGCGATTCCCGTAATGCTTTAATCTTCGTAATGATCCGGAGAGAGAAATCGACTCTTGAATCTCTTTTTTTCTTCTCTCACTGGAGCGTTGTCGAATATCAGGAAGGATCCAAGATTGAGAGAGCAGAGGAGCGTTTATACTTCTCTCTGACTTGCCACGTTTTGTTCGGGACTCGGCGACGGTGAGGACAAGAGTCTCGGGGATTTTCGCAAAGTCTTAGCGCACAAAACCGGCGAGCAAAAGAGAAACCCCTTGAAATCGTATCTCTGAGACATTCCAACGTGCGCATACAACCTCACAGTGCTCATCCCATTTTCATCTTCTCTCTCTCTCTCTCTCTCTCTCACTGCTAGTCTGCTAGTTCTCTCCTTCTCGTTTCTGCTCGATTTTGGCGTGAAACCATCATCGAAACTCTGACCTTCTCTAGCTATTTTTATAACTTGCTCTCTCTCTTCGTTACTTTTGTTTTTTTGTCTCCTTCGCTCTCACCATTTGTCCTTTTTTTCTACTTTCATCTTTATGTCCCACTCTCTTCTGAACCCTCGATTTCTCAAGGAGTCGCGAAATCCCGTCGACGTCGGCCGTTTTCTCGCTTTCTCGTCCTCGAGTCTCCCCACTTCGAGATCGACGACCAAGGCTCGATGCGTCTCAGCCAAAAACACCCCTCGAACGAAATTATCGACTGCCTGTAAAATGAACAAAGGCCATTGCTGAAGCAAGAGATAGACGCTGCTGGCCCCTCTCTCTCCCTCTCTCTCTCTCGGTCGTAGAACGGAGAGATGAAAAAAGAAAGGAATAATCCTGGGAAAATTTGGCACAACGATGCACAAGGAAAATTTGCTGGTCCAGTAAATGAGAGAGAAAGAAAATTCTTTTCCCCTCTTGTCTGATCGATACATTCAAGTGTGTAGCTTTGTCTCAATGTCTCCAAAGACAGCATCGTCACAAGGGTGCAAAAAATCGCAACCCCAGCACAGCATTTCTCTCGTCCATGACCCTCCATCGCAAGGACAATCGTCTCTTGAGTTTAACACCACCATGTCACAGATATTCCATTGATAAAGCATTCACCTTGGAAACTCCAAGAAGCCATGAAAATAATTGTTTAAGAGTTCCCCTCAGCCAAGTCATCTACGGAGATTGTGTGTGTGTTTTTTTTTAAATTACTTCTCTATTCGTAACCCACGAATCTAACAATCAACCAAACCAACCATCATTTCTTATTCAAACAAAATGTTCGAATTCAAGAATTAAATGGCTGATTAAACAAAGGCTATTATCATGTAATACCATTATTTCTATCCGTCTATTTTTAGTCGAATTCTCTGCAGCTATAAAAAAAATCATTTCCAGGCAAATTATGGTAGCTGTTACATAATAAATATTCATTTCGATGAGGTGGAATTGCGAATTTAGTACGAGTTAATCTGTATGTATCTGGGGAGTCTTGATTAGATTTTTCCTCATTTATTTTTACCCCTTTTATAAGGTCAGGAAGTTCCTTTTGCTGAATGAGCTTGGATCGTTGGCGTAAGAAGTAGGTAGTAGGTACACGAGAGAAAGAGAAAGAAAGAGAGAGAGAGGGGGTTTAATTGCTAGGGTGTAACGAACACGCACTTCGCGTGGGAAAAGTGAATATCTCGCGGTTGAACAGAACCAGCCGAAACGTCAAAGTATATTATGGGAGAGAGGGAGGCAGAATGTTAAACTTTAACGTACTAACGTGACGGTGTGCGCGTGTCACCCTACAGACCCTTCCGTGTGTGCAGCAGTGTGCCGTTGTCGGTAAAAACAAAATTGTTCCAGGGGAGTTTTAAAATCACAGGAGAAAAAATAATGGAACTCGGGGAGGAGGGGGAGGAAGGAAGTAAGTGGGAGGGGAAAAGTTGTAAGAGTGAGAATGAAAATTAGTGAAGAAAAACGAGAGAACATTAAGGAAGGTCTCGAGTCCGTTTGGACGAAATCGTGCAATGCATTTTTTTTCGATCCAGGCCCTTGAAACAAATAATTTGCAGATTTTTAGTTGTTCTTCTAGTCCACTTCATTTCGAAAATGGATTCCATTTGTTTTCATCTTCAACAATATCTCGCCTGTCTCTACATTTTTCTCCAATGTTTCGCGTCCATTTTCATAATTAACTAAACCGCGCGACTGCTTTTTTAGCTCAATACTAAATAAAACATTTTCCAACAGCGAATTTGTACTGCCGAAAAAAAATGAAGACGGAACAAAAACTCGAAGCTTACAGAATGTCTGAAAAAGCAAATCTGTTTGCAAGCCGTGGTTCCTAGTTTTAAATATTTCGTCGGCTTAGCAGTGAAGATTACGTTTTAATATATCATCGTAGTAGAATATGTGGCGAGAACCACCCGGTCCAGAGCGTTGATGTATTTGTATTTCGTGCGAAGCACCGTTCGGTATATGGTTGGAATTTTCGTATGATTTTTATGAGCCTGTTTACACGAGTTTCGAGACTGCGCGAGGATAAGAGAATCGCAGATGGGAGATAAAAAGAATCGTGACGTTTTTATTACTCAAGCCAAACAGTGAATAATTTCCATTCGTTTATTCATGTATGCAAACCTTCCCGAGGATTTATGTTAATTACACGTCCGTTGATGATTTTATTTTGCCATCTGATGTTAACAGCGAAAGACTTTTTCACTTTAAAAAAGGTACAAATAAACAGAACGATTATTTTATTTTTTAGTTGCTTTTGAAAAAAAAAATTTCTCGAATAATTCAACTTTGTTTCGTCTGGTCAACCCAACGAATTTAAATCCTCTGAGATACACTCAAGTATATTTACAAATAATGAGGCTGCTCAAAGCAAAACGAAACGATGGTGTTCTGGTTGATATCCACGATTCGTTTCTCGTACTACAGTTGGTCATTCACGAGCATCACATAGACATAACAGTTCGACCAGAAAATATCGCCATTCGAGGGTCTTCGTGTCTTCGTCGTGTTTTTTCCTTTTTTTTCATCATTCAAGCTCAGGCATGAATACCAAAGATCGAGAAAAAAAAGAGAGCGTAGGAAGAGAAAAGGACAAAGAAAAATGGATACAAACACTTGCACTGTCTGTGTGGGCCTCTTGAGACGCACTATTTCCACATCTCTGCCCCGGACTTGAGAGTCTTGCAAGAGATTCCAGATGCGAAGAATTATTTCAAAGCGAACACGATACTGGCACGTCGATAAGAAAAGTCGAGTGGTTAAAGCGTAAAGCCGGTCCATGAGCCAAGAGTAAAAGATAGAGAAAGACCATCGCAGATTTCCAAAGACTTTTGCATAGATCTCGGCCGAATGTCCGCCTTAAATTCTCGAGGAGCATTGAATCAGTACGTGACGAACAAAAATACGAAATTTCTTTAGAATAACTATACAGCGTCCAAAAATATCGCAAACGGTCAAATGTTTCTCGAAATCAACAAAAAAAACGAAAATTACGACATAAATTCGTGACGTGTTCACTTTTTCAATTTTTTCTTTAATTTTTTAAAAGCGTCGCCGCGATAAAAACGTCACCAGTCAGTTGTAACAAGTGATAAATATTTTCCCACAGACCCGGTATCGAAAAATCAAGTATCGTTTTGAATTTTTCTCGAAAAGTAATTCGAAATGCGCGCTAATACAATACTCTATGCGTTTCGACTTTTACCTTTCACCACTAGAATTGTGAAACAATCCACATCCTTGCAAACCGCTTTAAATAAATCTGATATGCTATTGATAGTGGAAACAGTTCATCAGTTGCGAATAAGTCAGATATGAATAAATAAAGTTCAATTATGATGAAGAAGTAACGAAAAATGGAGTTTGGCAGAAACCAAGGAGCGGCCGACTGAATGGGGGATAGGCGGTGCACAAGCATAGCCGGAAATATAAATATAGTGATCTTGATTGCTGTGTGTGTGTGTGTATATACACTTCGATAGCGATCATGAGGGGCTTCGGTTCATCCGGGATGAGCCAATGCATAATCCGGCTGGAGAGTGCCCGAAAATCTCGCTCCCTTTCGTTCACCCGACACGAGGGTGCATAATTGCATCTTGATAAAACAGGTGAATTGTAAATGAAATGAGAACTCGCGTCGAGTCGTCGGACTCATCGCGAAAAACCCTTTCGGATTATTCGTCCTATCTAATTAAAGAATCGTTCTTCATATCTCGCTCGATTGGATTTCTTTGTGAAGGTGAAAATAATTACTCTTGCCGGGGGGAACAATGCGTTGATTTAAAAAAAAACCCAGCAATACTACTCGATCGCCGAGAGGGATTAATAAACGTTCTCAGAAGAGATGAAAACCCATAATTAATCAACTACTGCACTTGCTGCCATTCATTATTTTCGAGTTATCTAAATTTCTGTTAATTCCTTTTCGCGTGAGTCCTTAACAATAAAACAAGAATGCAATATAAAAAAAAACCTTTCCCTTGAAAATTCATAAACGTACATGTTTGTTGAGACACCCTGTGCACGAATTAATCGTCAAGAAGGCTGAAGGCCTGAGAATTGCAGTAACTCATTCTGAATGGTGTCCAACTTCTTAATCCTTCTTCGATGCGACATCATGTATATATTTATACGTGTCTACGTCGATATACATAACTAAACAGATCGTTCCCTGTCTCGTCGCAGCTTCTCGTAGTTTCAGAACTCGTGTATATATAATTCAATGCATCCAACAATGTTTAAAATATCAAGATCCTCGATCCATTGTTCTCGATGACTGATGCATGACTTCGCGACGAACTTCATCTGACCGTGAGATTTCCCTTCTGGAAATTAACGGAAAATTCTTCAGCAAGAGAATTGGAAGAAACTTATTCGACAGTGATAAAAAAAACAGAGAGAGAATGAAGGAGAGAATTGAAAAAACAAACATTCAAGTCGAAATGTGCTGTCTTGTTATTTTATTAAATTTGCAAAGTGTCAGTAAAAATACATCTACCATGAATGGAAAAAAAAACGAACCATAGTTTTAGTATGATAAAAAACAAACGAACAAATATCGAGAGGCTCTGAGAGAACAAAGCAGAAATCAAGGTTCCTCGGAAGGTGGAAGCAGTGGGATATCGTTCACGATTGAGTAACACACCGTCGTTGTTGCTCATAAGTTTTACTCCATCGTTTAATTATAGCGATGGGATAAATGCAGAAAGAAGCTTGACGTAGTAAACAAAGATGAGAAATTATTGCGAGAGATACTCTCGTTAGATAATCAAAATGAAGGGAAGAGAAAGGAGGAAGGGAGGGAACCTATGAACCGTTCAGGCAAAAGTTGCGAAGAAACATCAGAGACTTCGTCTGTCAAGACCTGGAAAAGCTCATGCTTTCTCCCTTTACTTTTCTCTTTCTTTCTTTTCTGCTCGCTCTGTGAAACTCCGTCCCGAAGTGAAATGCACAAGGAAGAGTCACGAGAATGCAATTCGAAACTTGTCATTGAGAATGGCGAGTGCCGAGGGCAAACAGCGGAGGGCAAAAGAGGGTAAGTTCCTCGGCTTTTCTCGTGGTTTTTCCTGGGAATTTCAAATTTCCGGAAACTGCATTATCCTAGTTGCTGCGATGTTATTGGTCGACGAAAGTCGTCCGAAAACTCAAATGTACAAAGTTCCGACCAAAATTCTACGAAGACGACCGACAGAAATTCGACCCGATAATCTTGTTTATAGCAAGGAAAGCTCGTCTCATTGGACTTTGCCAAAAAAAATTATGTCCAATCTTGACGGATTTCATCATTAAGATATCAGCACTACGAATACAAAGTGTCGATCGGTCAAGGACCCATGCACCGTGAATTTTTCTAGCCCACAATGTCTCCATAAAAATATGGACTACGTTTTTTGTTATACCAGAAATCTTTCACGTTCCCTTCAGGGAAATTTCCTCAAGTACTCCAATTTCAATTATTGCTTGGAAAGGCTATTGATTAGGGTGGTTTGGACATTCATAATGAATGCTTTATCCAACTCGACTACAAAAGATTAATGACCCTTGCACAGGTTGACCTATGCTCTTCCGTCTGATTCAAGAAGTCCACGTTTCTCGATTTTTGCACCATTAAAGTATTTTAAGGAATTGCGTGGTAATTCTTATTCCATAATTGACTAAAAGCGTGGATTCAAAATCAGGCGAGTTGGAAGATTGGCACTAGTTAAAACGCACGGCTTTTTCCTCCCCGGAAAACGAGAAAATTATAGAGACAAAAGGTAACCTCGTATTCGACGGCACCACCTGCGAGAAGCTTTAGAAAATTGAACGTTCTCTTTTTTTCTTGGCCTCAACCATCCTCTCTCCCTCTCTCAGTCTCTCTATCTCTGGCTCTCGCTACCGCTCACTCATACATTCACGAGTTACCAGTCTGCAAATAAACAGTGGCCCTATCTCAGGATTTCTTTAATTATGAACTTAGCATCAGCATTTCCCACTGGATACGACGTTAATTAAAACTGATTTAACGGAGGATATAAACTGGGATGAACGAAAAATCTTCAAAAGAACTCATGCACACAGGAAAGCGACCTGTTTATTTTTCAAAAGAAATAGTTGCGTTTTTAATTTAAGAAAAAAACTCGTACTTTTTAAATTTTTGACAAGTTTCGTCGTCATTGTTTTATAGTGGATGGAATTTAAATAAAAACCGAATCCAAAACTCTGATTAATTCGGGGAAAGAACATTGGATTATGATCGTTGACATAACAATTGCTATTCTTTATTTCGTTAATGATCATTTAATCACGAGCCTTCAAAGTTATTGACACACGTTGCGATATAAAGTCAAAGTTTATTTGTAAAACAACCCGAAAACGTCACGTACTTATTGGGCTAGTCTGAAGCTTTTATCGTAATGCAATGCACGGCTGCATCTCATGTCCACTGGGTAAAAGGAGAAGTGCATGTTAAATATGATTCGGTGAAAAAAAATGTATCGTACAGGACGAAAAATAGTATCTAAGTTAGGAAACTCGTAGAACTAAAAATAGCGGTCAGTCATGAACTTTTACAATAAGCTCGTAGGTTCCTAGACTCGATGTATTACTTTTGAAGATCGAATCACGAGGCTCATCGATACATAGAGATTCTGTACAGAGTTTCGCCTTTTCGTGCAACATGGAGGCTTCGATTTCCCAAAGGCTTCCGATGCGCGCGTCACGTGTGTATCTTATATATATCTAAAAACTTTAGTAAAAGTTGTTGGACGACTGTGGGATGGGAAAGGAGATGGAATATGGCAGAAAGAAACCACGTGATGCTGTGATTGGTCGTCCGAAGTGTACGAAGGTGCGGCACCGAGGGTAACTTCACTATATACATGTATACTACGCCTGGTGTAGTGAGGTCGAAAGAGTGACAGAGAGACAGCGAGAGGGTGAGTAAAGAGGAAGCGGAATGCGAAGCGGCTTGTTGATGGGAGATCGGAGTTGGAGCGGTTACCATGGGTACCACGAGGCACGACGCGTGACCTGGCTAACCCGTCGTACTACTACCGACAAGGGGTTGTGCATTTTATATCCTCGGCACATATCTTGCGTAGAAAAATACAAAAAAAAAAGGGATCTCGCATAATTCAGACTTTAAACAAAATTCCAAATGTTGAGTTCAGTGAATCTTATTACGAAATTTTAAACATCCGAGCTAGTTTTCACATTTATTCAAATATTATTTCATGTATTTTTATTGTTAATTGCAAACCATTATATTCTCCGCTCATAGTCGTTGAAAATAAACTGATAATTTCTGTCAGCATCAGTAAAAATGAATTCTAATCAACACTGAAAAGACTTGGCAATTTTTCTACCACCATCAATCAGAGGATCCCGCTATTTCTCCATCTCACTCCTTCTCTCATCAATAGTGCATTCTGTGCATCGTCCGCTTCATTGCCCGCCCAATCACGTAGCATTCAAAGTGACGGGTCTCCGAATACACGAGGGCAGGTAGGATCAATTACGTTCAGAGGGTTAGAGACGAGAGAAGGAAAATGGACCTGGGGCGGGGAAAAGAGACGCTAGAAGGGTACGAAGTGAGAACGGAGGGTGGATAGGTGAGAGACAGATCACCGCTTGGATAAATTTCCTGCGCATGTTGAATGAATTGAACTTCGTTCTATCCTACACTCTGCACACTTCCCATTTCATGTTAATTACATATTATGAAAATCTCCATCACATTACCAACTTTATTACCCTATATGTAAATCGCTAATTACTCCCTATAGCAATTTCAAATTTACACATTTTTCTATACCAGTGATGAGCATTTGGCTGATCGTCGGATCCCACGATCATTGAGATGAATCCATTTTTTGAACTTGAATTTTTCATCCTCCGTAGACTAACCATTTACTCACTTTTTTCCAGAATTTTAATTTTCACGACGATATCGTTTTCCTGTACTAAATCTGGGGAATCGAGGCTAACGATTGGGCTTGGTCGTCTTCCGGAGAGGGCGACCAATTTATCCTCTTCAGAGAACGAAATTTCGATACGTCAGATGAATATTGTAGAAATTCGTCTGATGTACAGGTCGAGCAGTGTGTCCAGAAAAAGTTTGAATTTTAAATAGACTTGGTAATCACGCCGATTGTTTATTATGGTCCTGCAAACAGCTGACGTATTCAGTAAACCGAATACTTCGCTTTCCGGTGACTTGTGAGTCGTTGCGAGTATCCAAGTCTCAAGAACGTGAAGAGAAATGTATCGAAAGGCTAATGGACTAAAAAATAACAGGCTTTTGTTTTAGTAAAATAAATTCATCGATAAAATGTTTTTTTTTTTTTTGCAAAACAAATAATGCAACGATAAAAAAATGTCGTCGCACGTTCGAAAAGAATGTAAAGAGGGAAGAAAAACGCAAATGCAAAAATAAATGTCATGAATGAAGAAAGGGAAAGGGAAATTGAGGCACAGCGGTAAAACGTGAGAATAAAGAAGCCAGCACTTTAACACTTTCAACCTCTTGAGTCGGAAGTCGAATCACGAAGAACAGACAAAAGTATTTATACGGTATACGCGTGGATATATATGAGTATAAAATATGAATGTATAATAAATTTCAAGTGCAGAAAGGAGCTCGAGATTTTTGTATGCATATAAAAAAATATGAAAGAAAGCCGCGATTTCGTTGAAAATGCGATATATATCGTTCGCTCCATTTCGACTAAAAGTATTTATTATCGGATTATTGGAGGATTTTAATGCATCTCATGACTCGGATCGCCTTCCTTTTTCCTTATTTGCTTTCTTTTCTTCTTCATCGCGAGAACTAAACCGCATCCGAAGCAATTCTTTCGAGTGTATATATAGAAGGATTTCCTTCAATATATTGAAAGGAAAGTGATGCAGGCCTCGCAGAATTCTTCTTGCTCTCGTGTAATCAAATTGCGTCGACAGAAATCGATCCTCAAGGGCTGATGGTACGAAAAAGACTCAGACGGTGATTTTTGTTCAAACATACGATCCAATTTCTGGTTTTCCGTCAAATTTTATTGCAGTGTATTTTTAAAGTATCCCAACAATGAGAATAAAAAAATATCGATGAGAAAATTCGTTCGAATGAAATTTTTGCACGGTTGTCCATTGGCTACAACTATTTGATGCGCATCGAACCGCTGGACAGTTAAAAAGACGGAAAAAAGACATCGATGTGAACTTTTCTACTGTTTGACCAATTTGGAGCAAATGGTGGTTATCAGGACTGCAATGATCGATACGCGTCTATATTCTCTGACTGTATGTACATGGACATTTATATGGCGATGAAAAAAAAAGAAACTTGAGTTCGCACGTAACTCGGGGAAAAAGCCACAATGGACTGGTTATCGGACGGCAAAAGTCGGATATGCCGATACTGAGTGCGATACATCAATATCCAAGAGGGGGAGAGAGAGAGAGAGAGAGGGAGATGGAGTGAAAAAAAAATATTGCAAGGGAATTCAACGATATGCTGCTATTTTTCGTTTTTTTACAGAGGGAGCTTCATTCCACAACTTACTCAGTGATCGTGTAAAACCAATGTTGGAATAACGGTTCACGAGTCACAGTTCATTTTTATAATACTTTGAGCTAGAGCAAGTTTATAAAATGTCAAAATACAGGCTTATTTGTGGTATGACGAGAAAGTGCACCGGAGTACAGGTATTTGCGGCATGTGTATAACTCCGACACTTTCATTTTTGTACCTGGAAACATAGGATGGTAAAAATGATCGATGATAAGTGGTAGAGGAATAATTCATCGTGACAGTTACATCTCCAACAAGTTTATAACAGGTTGTACAGTGTGAACTGACCTAGGGCAGTATTGAGCGAGAGGTGTGAAAGGTGGGGCTGCACTGTTCGTACGTAACGATGTAGTTTCGAGTTGGCCTTTTCTGCGAAGCTATAGCCGATAATGTGCGCGAACTATGTCGAGAGTAACGTTGAAAACTCGAAGAGTGAACAGATCGACAGGTTATAAAGTTCTTGAATGAAAATCTTTGAGTGACTTGCTGTGTCGATGCACCGTCAATGCGATTTGGGTTTTTTCGTGGATTCAGCCAATGATCCCATATAAAGTGTTTGGGAATAAACGAAAATATATTTGCGTCTAGATTTAAAAAAAGTTCGACAAGCGAAGCCTGAGTTTTGGAGCATCCTGTATATATTCGGTGATAAAAGAGCCTGGACACCGTAACTCCGTAACAAGCCATCCAACCCACATGGTTAGTATTCAATAATATCTGTGGGGCGTGTGCCGTCTGAGCAAGAGGTCAGGGCACATGGTGAGCAGGGTTGGTATATAGGTGTGGTAAGGCTCGTTAAATAAAACATGGATTCGCACGATGTATAGGCAGAAGAAGAATGAATATAAAAAAAAGCCCTCTTTCTCGCGAAGCCTTTCAACGTCTAGGAAGACTGCTGCACAGTTGAAAAAAATGCTATAGAATCTGGAGCGGAGAGATGTATACAGTTGAGTTGTAAGTACAGAAATATAGCCCAGCTGATCTTTCGCATTTGCGATGCAATGAGTGCAGCGTTGCAATGGAGCATGTCTTCAACGCCCCTTTTCGATCGACAAGTACACACTCCTCGATCCATCGAGCAGTCTTTTTTTTTATTTCCTCCGGGTCTCTTTCACAATTTTCACCCTCAATCTATCCCTCCATCCCTCTCTCTCTCTCTCTCTCTCTCTCTCTCTCTCTCTCTCTCCATTCCTCTCGCTTTTTATACAATATTTTTCTACTACACGAGCTGCCACGTTTCGAGGGTTTTTTGTTTTTATTTTATGATAGGGAAATATTCGGGTCCGCATATACATGCAAAGGGAAGTGTGACTGAACGCGATATGGACGATCGTTCGTGTCCAGCATATCGCGTGAAAATTTAACCATTGTTTGCTCTATTCCGAAGAATTATTTCCATCCTCCTGCTCCAACCTTCGAGCCCTTTCAATGAAAATAATACAGCTGATCTCATGCATATACAGACATGCAAATACACAAGTATACCCATAAAAACAATTTTAGCAGACACATATACCATGAATGTGTGATTGAACGTAAATTCCCTGGAGAAATTGAATATATGATTCAACAAATGACACCATAAGGCTCGCTGGATAATAATACAACGTGGGGGAGGCACTGAGAGGGGGTTCGAGTGAGAAAAATCGGTTAAGAACAGCAGTGGCGTATCATCGATAGCAAGCATACAAATCGATCGTTGAAAATGGGAAGGGCTCGAGCCTTGAGCTAGTTTTAATGCCTGCCACAGCAAAAATGACTTTTTTAATCCTGAGCGTCGCGGTCATGCGTGTAACTCGTTGCGAAATGAACTCGATCTGTTAAATTTGCATGACTTGTCCAACCCTCAGTAATGTAAATCGAACAATTTCAGGACAATCATCAAGCTCGTTGCGATCAATCAAATGAAAAGGGAGGCAGGGAAATGAGGGTAAAACACGATGAAAAAGGCTCGTAAGTTTCTCGCTGTAAAACCACTCTTCTATTTTATATGTATAAACGTACCTCCTGAATCGTATGTTCCAAGTATTTGTTTGTTCGTGAATACTCGCCATATGCTGCTGGCACCAGTACGTGCTCCAGCATTGGTCCCTAAGATATACATAGATGCGTGCTCCATCCACCTATTAACAGCGTTCCATGGCCCATGGTGCCGAATTGGCGTACATATGTACAGATTTATTTTGTGCACTCATATGGAACGTTCCACGTCAAACAAAAATATTCCTACCATCACTTTTCCAATAATTTCTCCACGTTCTATGCATTTTTGCATACATCTTCATTCTTTTATTGATTTAATTATCTCACGGTCATTAGATGACTCCTTCGCAAAGTTCTCAAATTATAATTGGCAATTGTTTGTTGAATTTTCCGACAAAAAAAAAGGAAAAACAGGGTGTGGATATAAAACAAATAGTTTTCTATAGAGAGGAGAAGAGTGATCGTAGATGAAAATCGATAAAAATTTTGGACAAGTGCGAAATGAATATTGTCAATTTTTACGCGAAGGGCACTGTGTGCTGCATGCGAAATTTTTTTTTGAATGTAGTGCGTTTGTTATATTGGAGATATATACGTGTGCATGGTATTCCCACTATCGGGCTACGGTTCGTGCCAAACCGATGGACCCTTTGTTTTCGTTTCAGTCGAACGCACCAATCTCACCCCTATTTTTATCCACCTATTTATTTGTATATATATCTTATATGTGATTCGGTCCTTTACCTCAGCCACTTTTCCCTCCCCATTTCTCTTTCTCGCTCATTCTCTTTCTCGTAGTCCCTTCGATCCCTTGTTTTGTCGCTCTGTTTCCAATACCCACTCCTGCGATTCTCGTCACCTTTATCCCTTCAGCCTCTCGCCTCTCAATCAAGCTCTTTCTTTTCCGTTCTTTTCTTTCTTCTCTCTCTCTCTCTCCTTTTTTAGTATTCTTCACTTGTTTTTTTTTTTTGCAAACTCTTTATTACGCGTTGCGCGTGTCACTTCGATATTTTGCAGAATTTTTATCAGGCTTTCGCGTCGCTGGTCCCACGACCGGCATACTTTTTTTTTATTGACTGAGGGTTGCAAGCCTCATTTTACCCCAGGACTCCCTCTTCGCTCTCCCATATCCATATTTTTCTCGCCGGAGAACAAACCGTTTTTGCCCCTTTTTTTGTCCCGACTCTCCCACCAGAGTCGGGAATCGAAGCTCTGAAGGGTGTTTGCGCAAAATGTATGCTCCTGTCGACCCACTCTTATCAGGCTTTGGAAAACTTTACATATTTCAATGTTCCGGACGTGTTAATTCGTCTCGTTATTATGATTATTTTTTTGTTGAGTTTTTTTGTGTTGAAATTTGCTGAAATATGAGTAAAGTGAGAAATTGCTTGAAAAATAGGAAATAATCATGGCGATGCCACCACTAAGTTCATGAATGAGATACATACAATCGCATGAAGACACGACGTTGGTGGGGAAAGAAAATTAAAATTAGACAAAAGTAAATTAGACCGACGAGATTAGGGAAACGTGCGGGGGAGGAGGGAGGAGAGAGATGAACAGGTCATGAAAGAGTGTCCATATGTAACCGAGAAGGGTCATAAATACTGAGCGAGTTCGGAATCGTAACGCCGAGAACGAGACGATAAAATAAATTGATCTCTCAACGACGAGGCTTGCCAGATGTCGGTATATGCGTAACATTGGTTGAAAAGCCACAAAAGTGCGGAGCGAAGTGAATAGCGGCGAGAGGAGACATATAGGCGAAAGTACACATGAGGTTTTATAGGTCTCGATGAATCAAAATCCGCACAATATCGAATTCCCTTGGATAAATTGATTGCAATTTATGTCATGACGAAAATGTCTCGATTATATTATTCCTTTTTGACTTTGATGATCAAAAGATTAATTTTTTATGCTTAAACGAAATTATTAACGAAAATGAAATCATTGCGAGTTCGCGGAGTGTGGTAAACACTGGAGAAATGGAAGGTATGAGGAAAAGGTTGAAAATCGTGTTATCGATACACTCGATCACTTTGCCGCTATACTAAACATTTAGATATAGGAATATATCTATGTACCATCACTACCGTTGTAATTGAGTGAGCCTGGGCTAACCTAATTTCAAAACAATGTCGTTTATAAGTGCGGAGTGAACGAGAGTGGAGGATCGGGGTCAAAATCTGTCCCTCTCTCCTTTCGCATCCTATATTGCTGGTTCCTGGTGTCGAGAGAAAAATTAGACGAGGCTTTTAGCCCTTGATTCTATTAGAGACGTTTTCAAGCCCGCGTGGTTGCGCGACCTTACGGGGGGCTGTGTGTGGCCCTTCTCTCGTTTCTCTCTCGCTCTCTCTCTCTCTCTCTCTCTCTCTCTCTCTCTCTCTCTCTTCGTCATTTTCTATGGTCCAGCTCCAACACGAGTCCACGGGAGGCGCATGTACCTAAAATATGTGTATATAGTGAACCCTAAAAATCGGGGTTACTCTGACGAGACACATTCACACACATACGGCTGGATGCCGGAAAACCCCTCGGACAGGCGCAAAGTGAGTTGTAGCCGAGTTAGAGAGTCAGTGCTGAGATATACGAGTGTCTGATTTGAACTGACCGTACCCGGCGTCTATGTAAATCTCGTACATTTGCTGCATGTGCTCACGAGGCATTAGAATATAATTAGAAAAACCTTTCAAAGGAAACTTGTTTGTTGGACGAACTATACAACAGTAGCATTTTAAATGGTACGAAAAGTAATTTACCCTGTTTCGTCAGATTAGCTCAATTACGGCTCGGACACCCCGTGGATTAAATTGCGCGATACTCGGATAGAAGTTCCTGAAAGTCTGCACAAGTAAAGCTAAATCGCCAAGGCCTCCATGCTCCAGTTAGAGATCTTCCTTTCTCTCTTTCAACGGCTGAAAGCTGTCATCCCGTTGACAACGTACAGCCTCTCGGAGAACGAGTTAAAGTGCCGGAGCCAACGAATCCATTCAACCTATCAGTCACTTCACTCGGATCTATAGACTTCGTATATGTAGTGTTTTTATATAGATAAGAGGCACATAGAAGTCATGTCACGACAGCATCCTCTATTTTTATAGAGGACGGTCCAAAAATCACATTTCCGGTAAGGAGGATCGTTTACAAGAGCAAAGTTTCCAGAGAATTTTGCCTATCAGCATAAATTTAGTGACGAGGTATTAATGAATTTATTCAGCGATACAGCCTGGTGCCTCGATCGATTGGAGAGTTTCAAACGTAACGATATCCATGGGCCCATCCATGATTTTACCTGATTACCCATTCTGCGCAGAAGACAGAAATATCCAATGACTTTATCGTTTTATTTCACGTTCCATTAGACTGCGTGATAAAATGGAAGAACTTTTGAAACTCGCAGTACAGTTGGCTCCTCTCATTGAGGTAATCAGCTGATAAGAGTCTCATCTGCTCTGAACATTGGACACAATCTCGACCACGCATTCACCATATATTCAATTAATTGAAGATGATTCTTCAACCATCAGCTTCACTTTAGAGGGTATCCTCCTTCTCCCTTTGGTGAGACTTTCGAGCTCGGTTGTAAAGCATTGCAAAAGCTACGTTGCAATTTGTTCGATGGAACGTTGGATCGTATGAATGACATCCATCAAAGTTTCTCTATTCATTGCGGGAATCGTAAATAATTCGAATTTCGTTTTCATCGGGGTATTTTTACTGACTCTGTAGGAACTTAATTCTCGGTTTGAAAAAGCCACTGTACGTTTCATGGAGAAAAAGGAACTCTATACACAAGTCGACCAGAGCGTCGAGGAGCCTTCGAGTTTCCAATTCTCTAGACTTGACCCTCTTTGTTTCCTTCCATTATAATCATTATTGAACACGGATGCGGGTGATGTTTTTTCTAGTTCCATTTTAATCCCGAGAAAGCTGTTTTCATTGGAAGATTTTATCAAAATTTAATTAACGATGACCTGGTCACTCGACTCATTTCTATATTCGTCAACTTCACTTTTTCTTTCACTTTGTGCTGGATTTTCGTTATTTCCGTGATTTTTTGTTTCTTTCTCCGATGATTTTTCCATCCAATTCTTTTTATCAGAACTACGTGAACAAAAGAAGAAAATAGTTCACATTGCAGAGAGTACAGGAGTAGCGAATTTGATTGCTCGAGTGGAGATAGCGAAGAAACGTGATGAAAAAAAATACGAGAATAATAAACCGAGAGAAAAAAACTCAACAACAAAATAAAAATAAGCGGGTAGAGTGGCGATGACGCCGACATAGCTTTGGGCAACGGATTGTATACGGACGTGCCTCGAATTTTCTCTTTATCGTTTAATTCCTATCCTTTTGTCTGCTAAAATTTCATATCGCACCCGAACAAACGTATAATTTCATTTCAGAGTTTTCGTCGATTTTCTGCCGCCTCTGAAAAAATGTATAAATGGAAAAGAGTCGACGAGTCAGTAAATTCATTTGGAAAATGCTTGATAATCGTTGGCATTTCTGTCAGACTTCAAATGGTCAGTAGAAAAAAAAAAAAAAAAAAAAACAGCACAGCCTCAAATATGTTCTCGAAATCTAACGTTTCTCTCCTTTCCATAATCGTCACGTTTTTTTCGTTGTTTTTTCCAACCCGGTCACAAAAACGTCCGAGACTTTTGTGTGTGTGTGCGATTGACGTAAAAGGCGACATGACCGTTGAGTGACAAAGTTTATGCAACAGGGTGCGAGAAAAAAAAACACGAGGGCTTGAAAAAACGAAGGAAAAGATACGGCATCGTCGAATGTTTGTTTCCCCGGAGAATGCATTCCCTCGCATTTTTTCGGCAAAGCCCACTTGAAGCCGGAAGAGTATGAGCGCGTGAGGACTCAAAAGAGATTGAAAACAAATTCGGTGGAACGCACCCCATGACGTCTATCCAGGGGTTTACTTTTGGGCCTCTTGATCGCGCCCTCTGCGCAACACATGTCTCGCAGATGCCTGTGTGTTGCCTGCTGCCCTTTAGTTCACTTTTATATACTTCCACACACATATCACATACTAATACACGAAACGTTGAATATATTATTTGTATACGTATGTATATATTGTAACAGACACATGTGAATTGGTTAAAAACTCGAAACTGTAGTGCCAATGTGGACAGAGAAAAAAGGACTGTTTGCTTGCCTCTAAATCGCACTGTCCCACATCTGTATTGTGTTAGAAACGCTCCTTCGTATCCCTTCTTCATTTTTCTCAACGACCCACAATAAGGCCCTGGAACTTTTCTTTTTCTTCTGATAGTTTTGTGAACATTTTTTCGATTGAAAAATCGTTTTTTGAAGTTTTTCAATCAATCGCAATAAACAAAATAAAGAATCACATAAAAAGAATCGAACACGAACGTAATAAATAATCGATATGAATAGTTTATAGAAAATCGGAAAAGCTGTGATATCATAAGAGCGATAATGCTTTTGAGTGATGAACGTATTTAAGACGTTGGAAAATTCTTCTCCTCTAATCTTCATTAATCTTGAATGATAAAGATGAAAAAAGTGTGTCTCATTCCTTAAATAAAACTTCTTTAATTCGGAACGTACTAAATAACTCGTTTCATTTTATTCTGGAAGTGCAAAGATTTTCCATTATTCGTGATTCGTCGCCGTTTCCAAGGCTGCGTGGTGAAAATGGCGAAATTTTCTGTTGAGCAGTTGTGCTCGCAGTTTGTAAAGGTTTTCATGCAGTTCTCGGTTTAACCGTTGCCATGCAACTCTATTCTATAAATCTCATCGAGATGAATTCGGTTAATGGAAATGGAAGGAGAGCGGAGCACGCCAAGGCCGCAAGCGAAGGATCGAGCGATTTGATGCACTCAAAATAATGGTGTGTAACGAGGGCGTTGGTGAAAAATATTATTTCATTGTTGTATCACTCAAGAACAACGAGAGAAAAAAATTGGAAAATATTTTGTAGGCCCAACAAGGATAAGAGTAAAAAACGTTACGATTCTTCTCGCATTGGATGAAACAAACGCGTAGAAACTAATTGTTCATCGAACAATTAGTCTGTACAAAATTGTTTCGACGATCCTCGTGTTCCATATCGAGCAACGAGTGAATAATTGGATGACCCTTCAACCAAGTATATCGATGAACTTCGACCTAATTTCTCTTAGCCAAAACAATTCATGCCCACGGTCCTTTTCCATTCGTTAATTTTTCTTAAGCTTGTTATAGTTTGATGAACACATGTGAGTTTAATTGAAATTAGCCTGAAGAGCTGTCGATGCATGGAAATAAAATTCACGGCTGTCCAAACCATCTTGACCATGGGAACAGATGTACACGAACTCTCGTAGAAACTTTTACAAACGTCCCTCCATATTTAGCAAATGGTGAAGATTGCATTAAATGTCTACCAATGAACTAACCACTCGATCAACTATAATCGATTCCCAATACAACTCCTCAATAATTTAAATCACAAAGCGTTAATTTTTTATTCTCTTTATTATTTATATTTAAAATGATCATTTTTAATGCTGTCAGCCTGCACGGAATGAAAGTTATGCGATAGTATTTTCCACTCTAGGACGCACAGTCATTTTCACTGTCTCAAGCTGTTTTCGTTTCATCAGTAACGTAAATGGAGTGTGGGGAATGTCTCGTGACGTCCTCTCTCAGGGTTATTTTGTTCCTTGATTTTTTTTATCGCGATCGATTCTCGCGCCTAGTGAATAGAAGGTGTACCGCAGAGTGTATTTAGCGAGGGGTTGGCGAAAAAAAAAGAAGGGAAAAAATAGAGGAATCTGTTTCGACGAGGGAGGCTGGGTAAGTGCGTTGCGTGTACGCGTTCGATGCAACCTTTTACCACCCTTGATGTAGCGCGACTTCGCTGTCAGTAGTATACACATACAAGCTTGATATGTATACAGGATGCATCAAAAATGTTGCCTGAACTTCGGCGGTTCATTGCGTCTGGACGTACTGAAACCTGGAGAACGTTTTTTCTTCAATCGTCGTATCGTTTTTTGGATGTTGCAAATCTGGGAAATAAAAAATTCAAAAATTTCGACTTTGTATCGAAACGACGAACAAGGGTATTTGGGGAAGCTGTGCCCTGGAGCACTGGATCAATAGTGATTACTTATTAACTATCAGTTGAATGGATAATGCGGCAATTAATAAAAGTGAACGACCTAATTGAGATCGTGTTTGAAAGAGATTTGAGAGAAAATCGAGCTTTTTTGGAAGACTCTGTATCCAAACAGAAAAAAGAGCATAGGAAAGGCCACGTTGATGCCCGTAAAATTGCTTGCGCTCTTTCGACGTCATCCCTTGCCCCGGGTAGTCACCCTCGCCCTCCGTTTTCTCGACATATTCGACACTTACGTGTTGCATCGTACAGAAAACTCGCTCTGACAAACACGCCCCCATGAAATATTCTAGCAAGTGGCAAAACAGCGAGTGACCGTGCAGTGATTTTGCGTATATGATGAAAGTCGAAAAAATAGAGGACGTAGAATAAAGTCTCGGGGACGCAGGCGAAACAAAAAATGATGGATGGAAAATTTCATATTTTTTAAATCGCAGTTTAGGGGCTGGAAAGAGAAAAATATCGGGTGACAGCAAATGGTGATGGAAATTCGTACACGAAAAAGTTCAACAGTTTTCAAATGCACATGTGTCGAGTCGAGAAAATGGTGAATTCAAAGAGAAAGCGAAGGGGAAAAAGAGTTTAACTGGTGCAACTTGAACGGGGAGCAAAGGAAGGGCGATTTTCATCCGCGAATAGGTCGGAAATAGGGCACCCCAGAGAAAAAGAAAGACTGCGGACGAGTTTGGTCGTGCACGGACTATTTTCTTAGCGTAAACAGTTTTGCAGAGAACAAACCTTGAAAGACAATCTTTTACCGAGGTGGACTTTTTCCAACCTCGTGGCTGCTTTCCTCCATATAAGGTGAGGAGTTTTCTGCGCGTCAAGAGAGCAAAGTGGTTGAGATCGCGTACACTCACAACATCACAAACTTTCACTTTCCTTCGTTTCCTTTTCAACTCTTTTCTCATTCTTTTTATTTTTTTTTCCTGTCGCTTGCCCCTCCTCTCTTTTATTCGCTATCGTTTTTGTTGTTGCTATATTCTTCTTCATCTGTCGGCCACACTTTCTCTACTTTTTTCTCTTTTTTTTTAATTATTTTTTATTGCGTTACCATTATGGCCTTCCCACCTCGCTCTCACTATTTCTCAATCGTCTTTTTGAAATGTGACTCTAATTTTTCCACATAGTTTAAGTTTTGTTACTCGAGTGAGTTAAATTATTTTTTTCTGCGTTATTCTTCTCTCCCTTTCGGCCGTTTTCCTCTCCATTTTGCCTGCTCTTTTTCACCTCAGCTTTCGTTTCCTTTATGGCTCTTTTATTTTTTCTGCATACGTAGGATTCATAGAGCTAAGATTCTATTTTAACTGCCTGAATGTTTCTTTAGCAGACTCGGTGAATCGATCTGCCAACCTGTTTACGTACATGAATTCTTCTTAATGGACTTTTCGCGTGTCACACGAGCTCAAACGGGATATAAATCATTGCAGAGAATAGACGCTTTTTCCGTATACATTTCTTCAATGCTCGAAGTACATTACCACTTGCAGCGAGTACAACTTCCAACAACCAGTACAACTACTCCAACATTTTTTACACTTTCTTCACTCACGAAAGAACGTTTTTTTTACTTGGAAAAAAATTAACGTCGTTTCAATGTCAGCAATACTTGGAAGTGCTACGACATCGTGCTGGAAAAAAATCCTTTTGAAACCAGTAACCAGGTTGTACATTTTGTAGATTTTCATTCGTAACCTTTTCTTCTTGACGCTTCCTAAACACACTATAATTAACGTAACTTCATAGACAAGCATAGGTCTCGGGTGTCCTGCCAATTTTCACATAATTTGGATTTATTAAGAAAATCTGGAAAAATTCAGGAAATTTTTTTCGGAGTTATAGAAAAAGCTCCTGCACTGGGTGATGGATAAAAATCATTTTTCGTTAATGTTATTCAATGGTAAGCAATAAGGAAAACGAGAAATTCGAGCCATTCGCTGATCGAGCTGGAGACTCATGTGTGTCTAATGCGAGGGTTAATCTTCGTCAAGTTTATTAAGTCCAAGGAATAATTATTGGCTTTTTTCTTCGATAGTTGAAAATTTTGATGGACTGACTGACCGACTGGATTTCATAGACTTTTAATGGACTGAATAATCTTCGTAGAAGAAAGAAATTAGATTTGAAAGAGTTTCCATTTTTTGGTATGAAAGCGTGGGACAGAACTTTGTGCCGCGTTAGTTTTAATTATCGATTTTCGGATCAATTTTTGAGTCTTTGAAAAAGTCTTCGGGTCTTGGAATAATTCGAATGTACGTTTCGATATCTCTATGTCCTTTTTCTTTTTCTCGTTAACTCGACGTGTCTGTTGGAAAATGTAATTTACGCGTCAGCGGGTAGCTATAAAATTCTTTGATGCCCGTTTTTATTCAAGACTTTATAAATTCATGAGGTTATATAGAAGCGGGTTGAAGAGGGAGAAAGAGAAAGAGAGGGAAAGAGAGATCCACGAGGGAATCGAAAAAAGGGAACTCGAAGCAACTTGTAACCGGAGAAGTCACCAGCCAGACCCAACGGTACGAGAACCGGAGATAGAAGGAAAAGTCTCGTGTAACGATTTTGGCTGTACACGGCCGAACGACGACGAAACCGGGCTTTACAATTTGTATCGATCTCGTATGCATGAGCAGGGAAGCACCATATGTCCCATTGCGTTGCGATACAGAATTATGAAAAAAAGCAGTGCTCTTTCAAATCGAATCCATAAGATTCATAATGTTTTATGATTTCATAGGAAGTAGAATTTGGCAGAAAAAAAAAAATCAAAATTCGTTTGTGCATTAATATTATTATCTTTACCGAGACTCCCGAGGGAAGAAAATCTGGGCTCCATGTGTTTCCCTTCCCATGACTATATCCAGGGCTAAACGGATTCGTATACATTGGTCGCTAAAAGACATTTTTTGTCAACCAAATTAATATTCAGATAAAACGAAAAGCAATGAGTAATCGATAAAATTAACTTTGCGTGAATTTTCTCATCAAATTTCCAGCTGGACAAACATTTTTGGGAACGGCTTTGTAATAAATCATTTTTTTTTTTAATTCAATTTTTTCTCTGTCGAGGTCCATCGTTGTTAGAGAAAAATATTTCGAAATGAAGAAAAGATATCAATAGATGAACGAGAAAGTAAAAATAAAGATCGGAGAAGTTCATAGATTGTAACTTGCTCGCTCTTGGCTTCGGATTCCTTCAGTTCGCTAGAGGAGCTCGTAGCTAATATCGAAGCCTTTTCTCTTTTTGCGATAGAAAAGAAATCAGCAACTAGAGACGCTCGTTTCTCGCTCCTCGGTGTATTTACGAGTCGAATCACGGGGGTGTGAGGGAAAAGCGACAAGACGAGAGTCTCGTCGATATCATGATTAAAAAAAAAGCCAACGTCTGTGCCGAGTTTTGGAAACGAAAGCTCAAGAAAAAAAAAATATTGGAGAAAGGAAACACGAGATTTTGGAGAAGAGGAAGAGAAAAGGAAGTAATGGGACTCTGTTGCCTTTTCACGTTCTTTGGTAACGCGATCTCGCTCTCCGGCTCCTTCTCAAAGAGCAGGACATACGAGAATATTTGAATCGGATGTGTTCTCTAACAAGATATAGATGCCTTGTTAAAAATAATAATAATAATAATAATAAAGGACAAAATAGGATCATTAATCGTGAAATCATGAACTTTGGTTCATCCCAGCATGGGAGAAAATTGAAATTGGTGAAGCAAAGCACGAGAAAACAATATTAAAACAAGAAGAAGGACACATAGTGAAAACAACGAAAACATCTCTAAAAAATGTGTCGCCATGGGAAAACACAACGATGAAATTTGATTTTTGAAAAACGAAACTGAGTTCCCAGCAACGATTCTCGGAGTCATAAGCAGAAAATACAAAAAAAAACGTTTGCCCTCTTTTCTCCAAGTTAACCCACGGCTCGTATATAACAAAAATATTCTAAGCGAACGTAAAAAGTCGCTACATTGGACTTTTTCAATTTTTCGAATGCATTCCATATATACATAGATTCATATATACACATCGAATGAAGAATAGAAGGAAAGCTAGTGCTCAGTGCACCCGAAACTTTATAACGAATTTACGCGATACGAGAATAGCGGCGATGTATCGTGTTTTCAATAAGAGAGATTCTTGGCCAAACTTTGGCTCTGAACTCGCCCTACTTTATTCACACGATTTTTTCTATTGTTGTACACGCTTAAAAAAAAAAAGTAGACAAGATTTTCGATCACATTTTTTTCCTATGGACCAAATGACTTTGAATGTTTTTCAGAATTTGGAAATATCCGAATTGCGATAACTCGCTTTCGTGAGCTACCAAATCGCGTTGTCTGAACGAATAAGGAACAAAGAGAGAGAGAGTGCAGACATATGTATGGCTCGCGGTTTGAACGCAATCAGAAAAGTGCTTGGTCGACGTACAACCGATCATCCGTAGTGCATCGGAGTTGATCAATTTTTAGTGAGCCGAAAGTGGTCGTCCAGAGAGCTGCCAATGTTTTATAGAGTTCGAAGGCAGAGTATTTTTGACGAATAAATATTAGAGCGAGCGATACATTTTTGGAGCTGGAAGTGATGAAAACGAGTATTCACTCTCTATCCCCTTAACTGTCTTGACTTATATTTTTATTTCACTCACTCTGTCTTCGATTGAGGCGAGAGGAAAATAAATCTCAGAAATATATTCGTTTCGAAATATACACGTTTGTAGTTGGTTCGATACCCAGAAACTTTCGATTCGGTATCTCGTGCATGCTCTTTTTTTCAACTTTATTTTCGGTTACTGCTAGCTCGAGCCCTGTAATCTACGAATCTATGATTCAACGCCACTCACGTGCCCTCGACATCTGCTTCGTGACAGACCTTCCACGATCCTTCGTATCCACATTCGGTGCTCAAAGGGCTGCGAGAAATCTTTCCACGCCTCTTTCTTTCATTTTTCTCTTCTGTTTTCTTCTTTTCCACACCATCTTTAGGAATAATATATTTCCTTATTCCTTCAACGAAACGCCCTCCTCCGCCTTAAATAGTCGTATTAACTTATGCCCGAGATCACATAAGCAATTATATGAAGGAGCATAACTCTTTTATGGAGGAACTCGAAAATCTCTATTATTACTCTATCCAGCTTTGGAATATCTGTATTTCTTTCGTCCAATACATCTGAGAACATTCTTAGAGAATAACTTGATACGAAATTAGAAAAACATTCCAATAATCGATTATTTCTTGTCGCTCAGTTACCGAACAATTGACAGCTTCTAATTTCGTAACGACGCCGTCTATTGAACAATGAAAGATCTCGTTGAAAAGGTCAACGATTAGGTCAAATGAGGACGCCATTCAATATGAACATAAATGATTGGTTTCTTTCGTTATTTCATCAAATATCCGATATACTTTGAGGGTGACTACGAAATATCAAGTTGCCCGACCTTTTCAACAAGATATTTCCTCGGTGTGTTGGGAAAAAAGGAGAGTGCACACGTAAAAGTTTGGACGTTGAAAAAACGAGTTCTATGAAGTGAAAATTACTTCTTCTTTACTAAATCTTATGTGCACCGTGAGCTTGGCGAAAGAAATAGAAAAATTCACGTGTTAAGTCTAGGTACGTTGGTTCAAAGTGACGTAATATCACGAGACAAAGACAGAAAGAAAGAAGGGATGGAGGGAGAGCTTCGGACTTGCTCGCGTATTCTTATAATCATCGTGGCACCGGGGAACGTTCTCATTTCGTGCCAAAAGTGGGTCAACTTCTTGACTTTTTTATCCCATTACCGCTTATTTCCTCCGTACAAAGTTGAAATCTGGTCGCCTAGGCTTCTCTTCGCTCTCACCCCACCTTTTTCTCTGTCTCTTCCTCTCTCGCTCGCTTTCTCTCCGTGTTCGACAAGAGTTGCCTAAAGCTCTTTACAAAGCCACTCGTATTTGGCACTCTTTACTTCTCGGATGTTGCTCAAGTCCACCGTAAGATATATGCGTATATATTTGAGTTTATATGAAAATGTATACCCATTTTATGTGTGTATATACACTTAATACAAACTAAAGCCCTGGAGTTCAGTCCAAAGTAACGCAAATGAGAAGGAAGGTTCAAAAACTTATAGTGGCTCGAGAAACTTGGAAAAAAATTTTTCCACCATATTCGCTCTTTCTCTTCTGCTTTTCTGGTCATTATTTTTCTCTTTCGACAAACGAACAATGGCACAAATTTTATTCATTCCCAGTAAATTAGCATTAATAAGTTTGACGTAATTTCGTACACAAGAAAATAATCGGCATCGGACTAAGATTACGGAAGCGAAATCGTGGAGGGTCCTCGAACGCCATATCCTTAAAAAACAGTCCGGTCTATGAAGCGTTTCCTTAGCCAATATGAATAGCTCTGTCCACGGTATATTGTATCGATTTCATCGGTGGCCATAAATTTGAGCCTGTGGAGTGTATCAAGCATCATATAATCGATCGGCAATTTATAGAATGATACGACGTAAAAAAAGTTTTACCGTCTGTATAAAAAGAAACAATTATTTTTTTTTATTTTTATTTTTTTATTTTAAGCAATTCGGCCGAAGATATAAATTCGTAAATATGTCGAGAATTTCGTCCAACCGTAAGACACATTTCGGCTGGTCGGAGCAATCTACATCACTCTGAAGCTGAGTGTATTTTGTTGTTTCGTCGTGTAACACGAGGAGAATAAAATTCGTAATGACGAAGAGCGTCAAGAAACGTTGGAGTAGGCTACGACGGATCGTGCGACAAGGTCAGCGGTAGTCGAGATTGACAGCCGCACTGTCAGACATTTCCATCTGCATGGACTTTTCACCCTTCATCGCTTTGAATTTCGTCACCTTTCTCGGACCACACGCGCCGTTATTTCCGTGTCTCTTTGTCTTTCTTCCGATCTCCGCCTCACCGTCGATACTAAATTAGTTATAGCCGACAGTTATCTTAAATATGGAATAAAGCAAAGTTACTCGGCATAATACACAGGTAGGCAAAACATGGAGCGGAATTAATTCCAATGAATGACATAGAGTGCATGGACGAAAGGAGAACGAGGCGAAGGTTGATGGCGACATATACAGATGCTGGAATCCACGCCCCGGTGATGGCTGCTCTTCTCAGAACATATTAACTTACACGCACACACATATACACATGCTATATGCCAATTTTCTATGGTCCTGTGATTTGACGAGGCGCCCAGCCGTCTACCGAAATTGCTTCCCGAATAGATGTGAAAGAGGGAGAGGGAGGGTGAGAGAGACTTGCTGCGGCGATGTGCTCTCCAGCTACTGTTCGTCCCTGGTTTGGCTGTCTAATCCTGAACGTCAGAGTCGCTTTGCATCGCAAAGGGTTCTCCCCCGATGAGCCCCGCCCTCGATCTCTGTGTACAGGACTTTGGAAGGTCGCATGAACCGATTCGATCCTATCGACTAAAGAGGTGAGTAGATGGACAAGAGAACGAGAGAGCCAGATATAACAGAGCGAGAAGGTTAGTGCAGAAGAGGATTGCGAAAGGAAGAGAGAAACGTCCGGTGTACCCAGCGCGCTGTACGTTATCGGACAAAGTTTAAATCGTTATAGGGTACTTTGCAAGGGTCGGATGGATAGTTAGAGGGAGCGCTCGCAATGTTCCCTCTCTCCCTCTCTCGCTTTTGCTGCATCGCGTTGAGACTTTTGATCTGGCGAGTACACAGGTTGATAGTTCTTGAGAAGTAGCTTCAGTTTGTGTATGTTCAACCTGCTTTAATAAATTATAGTACCCCGAACAATGTAACTTTTACTTCGTAATGGTCTTTCTTTCGAACCCAACACCCAGTTCAGGGCCCCACGAAAATAACCGCCAATATAGTGATCAACGGAAAATTATTCGAAGCGAATGCACAAAAGTTGGCGTCAAAACGATGAGGCAATATTTCTTCGAGTTTCGATTATCCTAGCGGGCGTATTATCATGAGGTTTCTGACTCTGAGGTGAACCTGAATCATAGGTGCTGTAAGAAAAGTCGCAAAATGATTTGTCAAGCCAGACGGTATCTCGAGGCTCCTGTACCCTAGAAGAAACGTACACAGCTACGAAAAAGACAACGAAGATCGTGAGGATTATATACATCCTCTACGATCATATAGAAAAGCAAAGCATTCGGATATCTGACTTGCGAGAGCCTGAGATATAAAAGGTAAGCGATGTTCTGGGTAGCAGGTAGGAGCAGAAAGAAGAAAGCTTGGATAAAACGTAATCATTTGCATTTTTATCCTTCCATTACTCTTCATGTCATGGGTGGAGGTCAGTTGCTTCCCAATTCCGTATATTCATCTTTCCATCCGCTACGAAAAAGATTCAGCTGGCCTGCGAAACATTCGGTGAACATTTTTCACTACCTCTTCATGTCACAGAAATAAAACCTGAAATAATTATCCACGACTGCGTGGAACTAACGCCCTGCACCATCCAAGCACTACAGACCAATTCAATATCTCTTTTCATTTTGCCGCTTAATCGTAAGCCTTCAATCTTTGCTCGTGTCACTTTCAAGCTTGTAAAAATGGTGACTGAGACAAAAATGGTGATGGAATGAGACGGAATGAAGGACGCACGTAAAAAAGAAATATATCTATTTATAGTACTGAATGGTCCCCTCATATGACGGAGTCGGAGAAACTCGGTGGGTTGACTTTGCTGACACGAAGTGAGAAAGAAAGTTGGTTCAGGAGGGTTGGGAGTAGCCGAGCTATCTCAGAAAGAGTGGAAAAAGAGACAGATCGAGATGGCAGTAAAGGTGGTTGGAGGAGTCGAGCTTCCGGGCCCCAAGTAGTACTTTCAACCACTTGCGTTCAATTACCAGTCCCGAGGTTATGGTGGGCTTCCACTCTCCCTCTTTCTCTCTTCTTCTTCTGCTTGGAAGCCTTAAGAGTTGTCTCCTGTCTTCATCTACCTTTTCATTGGCTCTCTATTTGCTTCTTGGGAATTCCATCTATCCCCAGTTTTCTCTATACTCCACATTTCCCCTCGATAAAGCCTGCACAACCGTGACTATACGTCTTTCCCGAAAGCCATCTTTGTCCACCGGTACTAGCGGTGCGGGTCTCCGAAACGAGAGGAGGGAGAAGAGAGAGCCTGGACTATCGCGAAGGTTCTTCGGCAGCGCTCACTACCGCGTGCCAGATGCATCAGGAGCTTTGTCCAAGTTTGTGCAATGAGCACTGTGCACGCTATTCGAGGTACCTCTAATTGACCGGGTCTTAATGAATATGATCCCTGAGAAGTCTAGCTGCAGTAGATGGAAGTCTCGATGAAGCGGAGTACACAAGGCACCAACTCTTAGTCCTTATTTCTTTCCTTCTTTTTCCCTATTTACGACAAGAAGAGAATGGCTCGCAATCTCGTAAGCTCTCTGGGGACTAGAGAGACTGACATTCCGAACAATTTCCGAAACCGCATTGGCATGATCAGTGTTTCCCAACGCATCCTCAACATCCTCTCGTTCAAATCTTCCAGAAATTCCTGGTCGCATAGACTCATGGCGTGAATGAAGCTTAGCAGATGGAGTGGCATAGGTACCCGTTCAAAATCGCTTAAGAGGATAGTGACCAAAAATGGAGGGAGCCATGCAAAATTCTAAAACAGGAAGAATGCGACGTTTCCTTCGTTCAAGGTAAATTTATGGAAAACATGCTCAGGAAACCTCTCGAGCTCACAGTTGGTTGTCTACGAAAATCGGTAGCTTTCTAAGTCATTTTCTGGCGAACGGAAACATGGAGGGTCGATTCTGGATAAACGGCCTCATAACGGATCGAATAACATGGTTGGTTGTATTATAATATCTCCGGTGCTGATACGACCTCGACATCCCGGTTGAGCACCGTCTGGCATACCAATAACATTGAGTGCTCTATCTTCCGGATACTATGTTCACGTAGAAGCCCCAGGAACTCTGATATTATCGCTAATTTGATCTAATCATCGGTTATCACGGTTAATAGTTGGTCAGGTTAGATGGTATACTTATGTATCGGAAAGTACGGTGAAAAGTTCATCACGTCAGGATGGAAAGGTCTGGGACGAGATAATTCAATGACGTATTTGAGTGCACGATAATATCCCGGTGAAAAAATGTTCCAAGCACGCGAGTGAGGTTTTTCATACTGTTAGCGACAGCAACGACATCGACGTACTGATGGAGTTTGCTTACGAGTCTCCCTAATGACGGTAAAGTCAACAACCAGATGAGCTAAAGTGTCGTCGAGACATTTTCTCGTTACTTGCTTTACTTTTACTCGATGGAAAGTCAACACTGTAGATTGATGCCATGATTGGTCAAGCAATCACTTTGATCCAGTTATCAGAGCTCATTTACTCTTGTTCTCCTCGTGAGAGCCATTTTGGAAAAGAATGACTGCCTCAAGCGTATAGTAACCTTCAGCGCCCGGTCGATTAACTCGGAAACGGATGCGTCGGACTAGGGTCATCTTCCTTAACAATGGCTCTAAGCCAAGAGGTTAGACAACGACGATGGAAGGAGCTCTTAATTATGCCAGCATAAGATATTCGCTAGTGACATTTGGAAGAATTACGCAATTGTTCGCAATCAGATCTCGAGCGCCATTGTTCCTGTCATATATTTAGAGACCTTAATGTGGGTCTGCATTAACCACAGCCTTCGGGATATTAATTATAGAGTGTAAAGTTCCCGTGATCCCGGTACTGGTGCAAGCGGGCCTCGGAGTGGTTAGCTGTTTCAATGAATCCAATCGACTACGGCTTCAAACCATTGCCTTGTCCCAAGAGATTCACTCAATAATTACCAGAGACCTCGGAAGGCTGACTCCACAATTGTCATGATGAGAGCCACACGCGATCCGCGACCCTTCACCAGTACGTAGTATACACTACGAATATTGGGATTTAATCTCGGCACACGTTCTGTTTCCTCAAGTGATATCCGGGCATCGCATGATATGGCTCTACTCGGCTAGTCCAAACGTGAGTAAAACAAATTCACCCCGACGACGTTCTTATCCTGATTCGTGTGCTTTGGTGAATGCCAGAGGTTCGTCCTCGTGTCCGTGACGGATCGGAGTTTTCATCATCTTCACTATAGCTTTTGTCTTTCCAATGGGGCACCCCTTTGGCAGTGGGTGAATAAGCTGGAGAACCGCCTCGGCTAACCCCTTCTTCCTTTCGCAGTCACAATAAGTACGCGTTATCATAAATAAAGAGCTGCTAAATTAGATTCCACAAATCAAGATGGCGAGCAAAGTATTGTCTACGTTCGAGGCTGAATTAATTGGATTTCAGGCGAGAACTTTATGCTAGCTAGCTCGTTCACCCCTCTGACATCAGCCTCAGTTGCGTGCATTTTATCTCTCTACCAAGCTATACGTTTAGTCGCTGTGGATCCGGTTCTTGAGAGTCAAGAGCTACGCGAAGCTGTATGACTCGAAGAATCATGGCGACCACGATACATCGCAATCATTACCAGACTCCCTCTTATTTCCAGCAATGGAGAATCAAAGCTCCCGTAATACCGAAGATTATGTAGAGTACGTGTCTTAACCCAACGGACAATCATACCAGGTTCGCTTAGTAATACGAACTCCTCGTTGAGGACAGGATTCAGCCACACGCTCGGTTGATGTTAAGGGTTTAAACCCTTGTGAAAGAGGGTTAGCGAAAGTGCTAAACAATGGAGTGCCATTAAGGGATCAACTGGTTGTACCATTGACGAGGGAAAGACACGATCATTCATGTGGAGATTGCTGCTGCAATATGAAAAGTTACTTTATTATTTATCAGCAATATTTATCAATCCGAATATTGCTTAAATGCATAGCCGGTAAGAGGATAAAGAAAGAATCAATAATTCGAAGTTAAGTCTACTCATACAAAGCCAAGAGATAGGAAAAAGGCAATATGGCTTTAGGAAGCGAAAAAGCATCAAAAGAGGAGGTGACCAGGGTCAGTACCAATCCCATCAGCATCAGTGCGGCCAAGATTATGCGATGTTCCGCGACATCTCGGAAATAGCGAAAGAGCAGCTATGCTCTCTTATCCTTGTTTCTCTTCGCTGGATTTTAGTCCTGAGAGCTTGGAATCCTGCTAAGACAGCAGGATCCCTCTGAGATGTGTTCATCTATACAGACATGTCTTGGATCTTCTCTGCTTCTCTTTCTGTGGTTCAGTAATGGACGGGAGAGCCTCACAGAGCCGCAGATTAGCACGGCTCTTGTCTGCTCGTCTCATTACTCAAAGACCGAAATGCGTCTATGAGAAACCTCAATGTATAACTCCCGTCATCCGCTCGGCCGGTAATTTCGGAGTTAATAAAAAATACCAACTGAGCCAAGGCAACATTATGAATGAATACAAAAATAAATCTTGCAAACGTACGTGGCCCATTTTCAACGATAAGGTTTTTCCATTAAAACCTGAGCTCACTTTGCACTAATCCTTTTATCATCTCTGACGTTATAATCCAATAACGGTGAAGTCTGAAACGCTGTCGCGGGATGGCCTAAAATTTTCCTACTAATGAGAATCCAACTTATGACCTTGGGCAAAGGTGAACTGTAAAATCTTACAGAATCCAGCGATAAGGGCGTCTAGCATAACCGTGGGAGGTACGTATGTATGCACATGTTAGCAGGAACCTCCTTGTATAATTCCTTTCTGGCGAATATACGATGGAGCGGGTGCGGAAGGGTGATGGAAAAGCGGAGGCTAGATGAGGTCTATACTGTGTTCACCCTTGTGCGGCTGCGAAAGGGAGCAGAGGAAAAGATCAAACCACCGCGGGGGATTGGAGAGCCAGTGTATAAGACTACCGCGGCTTTCTCGTAGTTTCTCCATGCAACGCCCTGCCGCAGAACGCGCCCTGCCACAGACTACATGATAATATATCGGTCTATGTACAGGGCTACTCAAAGGACCACGTTCCCCAAAGTATTCCTCTTTTCCGCTCGTGTTTGTATAGTTACGATTGAAAACAGCTGATCCGGGAGGTCGACGAGGAATCCTCCACGAAAAAGAGCTTCATCATCGAAAAAATGTGACTGTCAATGTTTTCTTCAGAGTTTCACGATCCGTCGAATTCATTTTGACGAGATCTTTTGTTACATCCTGTAATATAATTCTCTATGAATGTATGTGTGCGCAAATGCGTATGAAATATATTGCACGACGCAGGAGACGGCAGGGTGAATGTCGAGCACACGAAGAAGGATTCGTATAGCAAGGGCAAGAAGGGCGGAAGAGGCTGAGAAGAAGAAGACGAAGAAGGAGGAGTCTCAGCCATTGCCCCCTGAGTGCTTTGGTGAGTGGCTCTGCGCCTCTTCCTTCCTCTCGTTGTAACCGTGCGCTACCTCCGCTTGTGGTATTAAGATTAGCACAAAGCACACCTCTAGCCCTTCTTTGCAACCCCCTCCCATTATTCTCTCCATCTCCTTTAATTTCTCTCTAGATCGTCCTTCTTGGTTTCGTAGTATAGCCTCTTCAAATAAAACCCCACTTTGCCCAGTAAGTAGTACACCAACTTATTCGACTATGCATAGAGGATGCTGCGTATGTTCCTCATTTCTTTCTCCCGAATAATTAAAGAATCCAGCCGAATGGCTGATGAGGAATACAGAAAATTTCAATCAATTTTTTGGGCATTAAATTTCGACTCAACGAATCCCACTCGTGCTTCATTGACGTTCGCTGGAAAATTGAGACTTTTTACATCCGACAAAGATACTTAACGTTTTGAAAACAATGAAAACCGTCCTTTCCCTTCCTGACGTTCGAGAGGGATTTAAGGAATGTTCGTAAAGGGGTAGAAATTTGCCTTTCATCGCTTCGTACTTAAAACTATGATAATACCGAGTCATCGAATACTCTCTGACTCTTTCAGCTGGGAAGTTTCTTACAAAACTGCTTAGCCAAAGACGACGAGAGTATCGTCGAGATGTTGCGCGACTAGGGTGCGGAAGCGTGGAATTCATCTTAATCCCTCGGTGGGGCTACTTGAAAGGGCTTATTCTGAACGAGCCAAATCTGTTTCTTTCTTTTTCCCAGTATTTTTTTTACAAGCCCTATGGATGTATAGATATACGTATACATAAAGATGCAAAGAAGCGACAGCTGATCCCAAAACGCAAAGCAAAACCTCGAACGGTGAGGACTCATCTTGAAGTGGTAGGGTTTGATGGAGGGAAAGAACTTGAGTTGTCATGGGGTTGCTCCGACGCACTCGATGATAGCGAAAAGTTGCAAGAGGTGGTCTCCCGTACGATCGACCGCTTTTCCACGTTCTCATGTTCAACGACCGGATCCGAGAAGGCTGAGGGTAAAGCCGCACGAACTTGTTGATGAGTAGTAGATCGAGCTTCAACCCTTTTCTCGAAACATTGCCGCTAATTCATGCATATAAAACTTTGAAACTTTATTCTCCAATTAAAAGCATGTCGTCTTGATCATTTTTCTTCGCTACTTTTGTTCTTTGGGTGAAGCAATTGAACGAGCACACCATGAAATGATGGTTGGTTCTGATTCATTCGGTTTTCCAAGCGCATATGACGCGGGGCTTTTATCTATGGGATACAGGAATCGTGTATATGTTTATCGGACGAGAGCTCACATATCCCTTGGCTGTGCGCCTCGATAGGGGAGAAACACCCTGAATCAAATCTCCTCTTATAGTGAAATGAATACACCCCCGATCGGCTATGGCCTTGCGTGTGCAGCTGCACATGCAACCATAGTAAATATATAAATATATAGGTATATGTGGACGCACATAGACACAGAGGCACACATATATGTTGATGCCGAAGAGATGATACTTGCTTGGAACGTCGCAGGCACGAACATCACCAATTTCCATGGCAGATTACTTTCCCTGTCCCTCTCTCCCTTTCCTCCTCTCTCTCTCTCTCTCCCTCTCTCTCTCTTTCTATCGTTCAGTAACGGGGATGAACCACGTGGCCTTTGATTGTTCGCCGATCCTATGCGCCAATGCTCCCATGTATAGAAGGGCAAGATTGGGGAGAAAACGAGAACACGATCGGCAACCGAGCGTGCTACGGATTTAATGTATCGTCTAGAGCCGCGTACCCAATTCCGCCTCTCGATCACCCTCCCCAACTATAATTATAACCGTCCTTTCTATTTCTCTTCATTCCGTGGCTTTTTGATGGTTTCATCGTAAAACCACATCACGTACGATATGCTTTTCTACAAATCGGTGGAAAAAATTGTCAAAAAGAAAAAAAAAATTTAGCCATGGATATCCGCGAGAATCATGCCAGGGGGATTCTCAGAGTTTTGGAAACGTGTCAGCGATTGCAACAGATCGAACCGATGCGTTTATTCAATTCATTGAAAATGTCGCTGAACAAAATGTTATTTATTGTTAAGGCTCTCAATCAAGTCATTAATTTCAAATATTTTAATACTCGAGTCATTTTTCATTTTTTCATTTTTAAAAATAAATAATCCAGTAGTGACGAAAATTCGTACCGCCTTAGCATCAAGCATTTATAAAACATCGTCAGCGCGAGCCTGGACGCACGCTTACACGCTCTAATACAGAAGTTTGAATGAACTCTTCGAATTGATTAATTTCGGAAATTTTATAATTCGAAAAATTCGATTTTGGTTGAAAAACTTTCTGGGAAATTCAATCTGGCGATCAATGGCATTGGATCAAAGATTTTTAAATGTCAAATAAGTTTTGTTTACGAAAGAAAAAACCCTCGTTGAAAAATTTGAGCCAATAAATTAATTTTTTGTTTCGTTTTATTGTTCCAGGTACGTGCGAAAATTGTTGTGGTCTTGACGGAGTTTGTATGAATCCGATCGGATAAGGGTGAGTCTTGAAATTGGTGTGTAGTTGGTAGTAAGCGGAGTATCGGCGGCAACCAAGGGTTAAGTAACCATTTTACGTGTAAACGTTCCGTGAATCCGGTGGCCCGAAGGGCACGAATGAAGAGTTTCACAAATTCGAAATTAATTTCGCGCTCGTCGGGTTTCGGTCTGTGTGACGTCAGAAACATTTTCAGCGCACTTGGAATACAGACGTTCGATGCATTGGAACGTACTGAGGGAATTATCGAAGGAAAGACCATCCAGAATCCCTTCTAGCTGAAGGTTAAACAAGTTGAGACCGACGAGATGTTCACTTCTCGTACACAACGAATCAATTCAGTTCTAATTAAGCTGCTGGCTCAATCGGATTAACGTCTGGTGTTGCAGCTATGATTCCTTTCGTTCTTACTTCCTTTCCATCTCTCACTGTGTCCCTCTATTTACCCCTCGCACTTAGACTCTTTGGACTATTGCACAGGCGAAGAATTTCCAAGTTGACAAGATTTCTAAACACCAGACATTTTTCCGTATGCACTGTTTCATTTTTATTGAAGTTACCGCCGAGTTTTTCGGATCAAGTTTTCAAGATGCCGCGGACTAAATTTTACGGCGAAAAATGCGAATCGAATGTAAAGGACTGTGAGGCGTGACATGGGCAAGGTCGGGTCCGAGTTCTTCGAAGTGTAAGGGACGCGAGACAGATATGAGAAAAACGTAGGAACGGAAAAAAGGCCCGACAAAATATATTCCTCGTGGGTGAGCCTGTTATTACCCACGATCAGGAGAAGCGCACCCTTCTGGACGCGATATCCGGACCATTCTTGTGTCCATCTACCGAAGAATGGAGAAGGAAGGAGAAGAAGAGATTCAACGTTTCTGTGGTGCCTTTGATCGAATGCTCCGGATCTCATCGCGCTCCCTCGATAACTTTCGACCCTTTTTCCCAGCCTCGACAAGGATGCCCGCAGCATCTTCGATTCGTCAGCGACGAAAATTACACCGACGAAAAAATGAGTTTCATATCGAGTACGAAAAATAAAAAAGATCTGGGCAAAAAAACGTGAGGACTCAAAACGTAGAGAAACCTTGACAACAATAAAAATGACGATGAATAAAAAAAAACTCTTGAAAAAGGCCGACCCATAAAGTCAACCTCTTTTTACGTCGACATATTCCACAACTTTTTCACGATCACATTAACCGTGAAATTCATATGCACACACATATCTTTATACGCGAATAAACTTCTTTCGTTGATATGGCCATTATCTCGAAATAACGAGGATCGGATCAATGACGTTGGGAGCCCCCGTATCGTCTGAAGGACGTGGCGAGATAAGACAAACAGGGAAAAAGATGGGTCCGAGAAGGGAAGATGGACGGACAAAAGAGGGTCTGTCAGGGTTGGAAAATAGCTCCTCGTTTATACCGGACGCTTTCGCCGTCTCACTTCCCACTCGTGTGTACTAAAACGGACAGTGGACGCCGCCAGGAGCGTGTCCAAGTTTATGACAAAGTAAGAAGCGCGGCAAGAGGTAGAGAGGGAAAAACGAGCCATCTTTATACAGGCCCGATACGTCCGTGAAAGACCGCCGGCTGGTCCGGCCGCCAATAGCAAGGTAAATACACATGGACGCTCCTCTTAAAGCCTCTCAGATCCCCCAACATTCTGCAATCCATTTTGCTCTCCGCAAAACATGCACTCTTATAGAATATCTCTTGTACGGAAACGTGCGTATTTTGGATAATGCGTATTGTTATAATACTCTACGAGGTTCACGTGAAGACTGGTACAAATAATATTCACAGGGTGTCCTGCGTAGAATATTCAAAGTTTTTATTTCTTCAAGGAAAAATAAAAATATTCTTAGACTTCTGTTTCGGCACAGCGCGTGAGGCTGGAACGTTTCATCTTTCCGTCTCAACTCAGCGCACACCGATCGGTATTCAAGGCAAAGTGCGAGAAATTACGTTATCGAGATCGTAGAGGTCCGAGTGTATTTCGCATGGAAGTTATCCAGGTAGAACAAGTTAAGAGCAATTCACCCTCTCGTTCGACGTTCGGTATCCAGAATCTGGTAAAGTTAGGACTAAGAATTAGACACCCGATATATAAAATTCCCCATGAGCCTTGGATGGCTGAAGATCGCTCGTGCGAGCTCGATTCTACGGTATTTCCATAATCTCCGCCGCGGCAAAAGTATTGGCATAGTCAAAGGATATATAAGCTTGCGAGACGAGATTTGTACGTTGTGACATAATAATACGATTTTTCGAACTCCCCACACGTGCAGTCCGCCTGAACGACAAAGTTTAGATGCGAGCGAGGAGCGAAGGCTGCGTTGTCGAGACATTTTCTCATTTAGCGAGCTTCCTCATTCGTACGTACACTTCGAAGAGCGAGAAGCACTCGAAAGAAAAATACCCGTCAATCAAACCGGACCCACACTCGACTGAATGTGATGTTGTCCGCGTAATTCCTACCGCGCTGCGACCCTACGCCCTACACAAACGGCGTAACTAAACAAACCCGTGTCCTGAGCTAGTCCTTGAAAACGAATCTCGAGGGGTCGCTCATAATTGAGAATAAATAGATACATTAGTAAACTGGACGGCTGGATGAATGATGGTACATCGTAAAAATGCCTCAAGGATGGAATATCGTAGAATGTTATTATATTTGGGGATTCTGTCCGCGTCATCCTGAATCGTTGTGATATCCGACGAGCGTGTACGTTTGGAATCCCTGAAAACACAAACTACTCTACACAGTTTTTTATAACTGGTGAACGAGCTGGACAAAGTGAGATCTCGGAATTAACGATCGTGAAGTAACGAAAATTGTGCCCAAAGTGTTCCAGAAAATGGAAACCCGAAAATTTGGTTTTTCTTTCAAAATACGACAAAATTATTGAGACTGCAAATCGCAAGATTTAACCATCACTCCCTGCGATGTATTTGAAGGCGTAACCGTCAACGTGGTTTAGTTCGAGTCCCTCGAGCCTCGTAGGCGGTTTGTGATCATTCACAAACCACACGTTCAACAAGACCATTTTCCTGGTATACCTGTCTGACTAGTAACGTGTATCCAACCACCATACAATTCGGTAGAAACACAAAGGGAGTAAGAGGAGCATTGACACCTTCAGGGTAACGCAACGCCACCTTTGGGATCAAAGGCCCAGTCATTAATCTTGCACGGTTATAATGACCGGAAACCTTTACCTTAAGATTTGAAGTTCTTTGTATTTTTCGTTCGGTGCGATGATGATTTACTGTGATTGTCTTGAGCGTCTTGTTGCTCCACAATTAGTCACTCATACGTGGCTGTTGGAATGTGGGTCTCGGGGTTGATGAGTCCCGAAGGTTTTTGACCTCCTTTCGAAATCTTTAGCCACTGACATGATCGAAAGTAATCCTTTCAAATGAGAACAATAAAGGTAATGTTCACACTGTTACCGCTAACTCGATCGTTTATCATTCGAAGCGACGGATATATTTTAGAGAGTATTGAGAACATTCTCCGTACGAACGCCGGGACAAACCGCTTGATAAATTTGACCAAAGCGTTTGACACATAAGGCATCAGGTACCCGAACTGCATTCCACTCGGGAACCTGACGAACCAGCTGGAAAATAGAACGTTTGGAACTGCCAGACATTAATGCTCTTAACTAGTGTCAAAGCTCTCTTGTTACTCTTGTCGAATAGGCCTGAGGCATTGTAGAAACGAGTCCAGCGTTTCTCTCGCTGCAAGTAGCCCGATCCGAGCGTCCAATTCCCCACCGTTCGTTTTCTCTCGTCTCGTCGTTGGAAAACGGTTTATTCCACAAACTGGCCGTTTCGTTGAACCGTAGCGAAAAGCTGTCATCCAGGTTTAGCTTTGGTGCGACGCGTTTGTAGGGTCACGAACACGCGTTTGTTAGCCGACTAGTCTGCACCGCGAGACGTACGGTACAGAACGTGGAGCCTGATATACGGGGTGTCCCGAGGAAATCCAGTGCGAAATTCATCAGAATCCCTCAACGTTCTCATTCGATTGCCTCTATTTAAAGAGCAATTATTTACCCACCATCGTGTGCCAGTGAGGAAGGGAGGGAAAGTAAAAGAGAAACATGCGGGTGTGTTTGGTGGGTTAAGCTCGAACGAGAATGAAAGCGAGGGTGCGAATTAACGTAGGTAGCCGAGACCGTATGAGAGAACAAGAACATATGTGGTTGTAGAGGAACGTTGAAACGTTTTAGTGAACAGGCAAGCGCTACCGTCTGGCACGTGCCACTGACAGCCCACTACCACTACTCTCCGTTGCTACTCACTCATCCCTTCGCCCCGAAACAGCGTACTACCGAATTCCCAAACAACCTAACCCCATCTTCCATATATATACGTATTCCTTTGCACGTTTCCACGCCCCCGATCACCCCTCGATACGAAGAAAAGGGTGCATTGTC
This sequence comes from Campopleginae sp. 14b, assembly GCA_030522525.1. Lineage (NCBI taxonomy): Eukaryota > Metazoa > Arthropoda > Insecta > Hymenoptera > Ichneumonidae > Campopleginae sp. 14b. The sequence continues at coordinate 37,322 of JAPYYS010000641.1, read as the reverse complement.
ATCTGAAAATTTTCTTTCATTTCTCTCGGATATTATTATGACCAAAACATTGTAGAATTTCTTGACGTTTGCAATCTCATAATTATTGTTCTAAACGCGACATTAGTTCGTTGTCGAAATTCGAAAAATGAATGTCAATGCCGTCAACTAGAAAGATCGTAATCTACGAGGGTAAAATTCGATTTTTCTCTGCTCATTGAATTTCGAAAGTTTCTCGAGCAATGTTGCCAAGTAATTCGAGATAATTTGCTAAGTAGATGTGACTGAAATATATGTAAAGTCGTCCACCGAAAAGGTGAGATCAATCAGTGCATTCCTCGGTCTGACACACATGCGCAAGAAAGAAAAGCCAGTAAACAAACTACCCGAGCATATCCACACTCGACCCTCTTTTGGCCACATTCATTCTTAGTTACATGTGTACGATGGTCTCGTAGTTTCTCTCCGTACACGTAACAGTCCGTTTTCCTTTAGGAACCACGAAATCACGTTTTCTGCAAGCTCGAAACAGTAACTTTTGGTGCTCAGCATCCAAGTCTCTCTCTCTCCCTCTCTCTCTCTCTCTCTCTTAGAATATAGGACGTTCGAGCCAGAGACCGAGAAAACCTCGCGTACCTTCTGTCCCGTCGTCAAAGGCAGCAGAGAACAAAGTACACATACCAAGAAGAACTCGGTGGAAGCAGCAATAAGGAAATACTACGATATAGCGGAAAAAGCAAGAATGGAGGAAAGTAGTGTGAGCAAGAGGGTAGAAAGGTCCAGAGCCAACGCTCGAGATAAATCTTGTCCGTAGCAAAACGATTTACTTGCAGAGGTAACGCTTCCCAGGGGAAAACTTCCGATCAAACTCTATCATTCCCACTATCACCATTTCTGTGCCCGTACTACCTTCTGCTCGCTGTTGTTCCTATACGCTACCCACGTTCAATCTTCTATTCTCAACGTTATGACCTACACAACGTTTTTTCCTTTTTATCTTGCACGAACTATGTTTCAGCGAAATGGGCCAAAAGTTTCATTTCCGTCAATAGAATTTAGTGTAATCTTTGAATTTTTCGATAAATCGACATTTTTTTTACAATTGTCACGCACGACACGACTGACGGACGTTCAAGACTCCATGCCGTTGTATGGCTCTGAAATTTTTACGTCAAAAAATGCGATGCTCGTCAATTGGTTAGTCACTAATAAACGAGATCACTCTTCGATGGCTCGATTCACTTCTGAACTTCATTCTGAGCAAAAATGATGCCTTGACAAAAGTTTCGACGAGTCTGAGTTCAATGTCCGGCTCGAGTAACGTCAACCGATGAGAATAATCCACGACGTTGGTATATCGGCGCCATAAAAAAAAATGAGAAATCGCACACAGTTGCATGATGCGCGATCAGGATCGGCTCGATGCAAGCATCGAAAAATAAAGAACGAAATACCGAATCAATCGAAGAAAATTGTGTGACGTGTCACGCGTATGACGCAGCGAGCCGCAGTTCGTCATCATAAATAAAGATTCTCATTATATTACAACGCGTTGCATTTCTGTACCGTCACACAGTTTCTACGTCCTCTGATCGTCACGGTCGTAGTTCTATCCCGGCGACCTCTTTTGAAATGTAGATCCACGCACTCGCACAAGGAATGCATAATGTTTCGTTGCCTCGATTTTCTATTCTCGTTCCACGCGACTATTCTAGATAAGACCTGAGATCGCAAGATCATTGGAAGTCCGTTTATTCGTGAATATAAAAAAAAAACGAATATTCCGTTCCAGTTCACATTGAAGTTTAGAAATCATTCATCAACGAGAAATTTATCATTCGATCGTATTTTTCTAATCATGATTATTATTGTCAAGCTCCCTGGTCGCAATCAACTCCCTGCTATTCACGAGAGAGTTCCTTTTGATAAGGAGAATGAGGGACTGAAAAGTCTGTGAGGGGCCGACATGAAGCAAGAGATCAAGGTCTCTGTGATCTGCCGAAAATCAGAGAGATCCAGCTGCGCCGCAAAATCAATTCAATGTCGTATATTTTTCGCGGGCGACCCATGAGGATGACTTGATCAAAACATCCCTTGAGCTGACGTCGTACATTAGCCACATGCGATTAAACTCTCGACCATGTAATCGTGAAGTGGGATTGTCTATTTTTTCATTATTTCGATAATCAATTATAAGAACTGAAATTCATTTTTGAAAATGAATTCAAGAATAGTTTCATAGTCCGAGTGTCCATATCGATCTTTGTCCTGCTGCGTTTTGCTTTCACAACAATTTTTGTCCAGTAAAACTAACGATAGTAAGTTTTTCTTGTGCTTTCAGCTCAGATAGCGAATTCTCTTCGGAGCTCGTACTTGAGAAACTGCTTGAGGAACATTCTATGTATAGATTTAAATACATATATTAGTTTTGGTAGATCAAAGGAGCTCGGCCGTCGTCGGCAGACAAGTCTGTGAGATTATGCCATTGGAGAAAACTTGTTGCCGGCGTGGACGTTTCAGATTCGACTCTGAGGAGTGAAGCAATCTAAGCTTCCTTCTGTGGAACTCGTGCTGCACACACAAACGCATATACACTTAGAGTAGGGGAATTTTCTTCTATACTGTTTGGTTTCGCCTTTACTCTGAAGGACGTGCAAATGCGGGAGTCTTATCTTGGCGTTTCGCCTGGAAGGACGGAGACAGGGGAAGGACAGACGTTAAGGCATCTTCCGGGCAGTTGTATATTTCCAACTTGGTTGTCGTTCGGTGGTGCGACATTATATTGAAAAGGGGGAAGCAGAAAGTGAAACTGGTGCAAGTGGCCCCTGTAATTAGCGTCTTCATTCGTCTCTTTGATGCGGAGGGTGACTTTTGCCAGCAGAGAGAAAAGGACAGGATGCTGTACTAGCCGGTGTCGAGTTGGGCAGAGCAGCAACTATGGCCGAAGTGCTTCACGCGGTGAGGCCGATGAGGTTGGAGTTTGATGGAGCAATGGCGACTCCTGCTGTGAAGACAGGAAGGAACGTTAACAGGTACCCCCGGTATCGAAGAGCAGCAGCAGGAATCACCCCTAGCTACTCTTTCACAATCGACCGGTCGTTATATAACCAACGTTCTTTGTGGCGAGTTGGGGTCGTCCACCAACGTTGCTGCACGTTTACTTGTGTTTGCGACGCCATACCACCGACCCCAGCCTCGGCCCTTTGTCTCTTGTTCTACGTGTTGCTAGTGGCGCGGCTCCACCATCCTGTTGCAACTGGATGGTAGTCGAACTGTGCGAACACAACTACGATGAACGAGAAAGAGGAGTGGCTCCCGGCTCAGGAGGTAGAGACAGTCGACGCTTCGATGTCATCACGGTGGACAACCTAAAAGCGCCATGTTCTCTTGCCAGAGGCTGCTGCCGAGAATCGAAACCTCTATGAGGTAAACCATCGATGGAGCATATACAAGAGTAACTCTCGGATATAGTTCAGGAAGTCATCCTCACACTCATATATAACTGCTGTTCGCATAGCACTAGAGGCCACATTACTATTATATTCGCCATCCAGAAATCCGCGATGTCCGAGCCACCTGAATGCAGAAGGGCTAATACCGCTCGAGTCTCTGCCTACGCTCTCTCTCCCTCTCCAGCTCGGCTCATTCAAAGGTTTCTCTATTGAGGGACTCGCATCCCTGTCTCATCAGACTATACGGAATTTTGGGGCCTGCCCAACATTGAGATCCAATAGAACGCAAGCAACACAGACTGTTATTTCAGTCGAGAACGAAGCTGTTGAGGGTATATCGATAATGCAGCAAGCCAGCAGCCAGCTCGCTGATGGCATCATCTTCCGTTCGTGCGTGAGTTAACCGACTCTTCCAGAATGAGCTTCTGCCCAGAGCGATCCAATTCTTTTTTTTTTAAATCATCGCAGTGACGTTACTCGCGAAAAAATATTAAACGTTACTCTTCAACAGGAGTTCATACGTAATTTGACAAGTGTCGATTGCTGCTTCCAAAAACATGATAACGATTTCCCTGGCAAACCGCGTTTGGGTGTAGTACCTTTCATCAAGCTTCGGATCGAATATTCTACCCGGACGGATACAATATTCACTATCCAAGATCGTACACCCATTAATGTAACCAGCAAGTTTACTACCAGACTTCCTGCTTCAGTCGCTATCAATTTCTACATGTTTACTGTCGACCATCGCAAAGTTCCAGTAACTCGGCAAGTGGTACATGAGCAAGAATGGCGCTTGCTAACTTCCATCCAAGCATCCCAACTACCTTTACCTTTGGCTCGCTAACACGAAGAATAGAGGAAACCAGAACGAAAATGAGACGGAATATTGTGAGGGCGGGACAGAACAAGTCAGACGAGCAGAGAAGTCAAGTGTTACACACCCGTAATGCCTGCTGCGATCCTTTGACCACGACCGCATGCAGTACATCTGGTGTGTGCTGACGTCAGTTTCTCTATGTTATTTCACGTTTTCTTCGTCTTTCGTTCCAGCACACGTTTGCCACACCCTGCTTCCTTCTAATCGGCAAAACCTCACGCGCACATTCTCTGTCTACGTACTGTCGCAGAGCATCCGCTCGAGATTCAGTGGGCAAGGAAACTCTAAGATCCTGGCGAGGAAAAAGTAACCAAAGATTTTTTTGCATGATCCTACGTGATTATTTGACATATTTAGTTATTATTAATAATCAATATGGTTGACCATCAAATGAAAGCGTGAAGTAACAATGTTAGAGCCATTGCCAACTCTGAACAGAGAAAATGATTAAATAATGGTCTCCAGAGAATCGTTTAATCTACTTTTTCGGCGTACTTTTAGATCAAGTTTGAAAATAGATTTTCTCGATGAATAGGAACGTGAGCAAAGAGGTTATCAAAACCTGTGTCTTTTCAAAAGCCCCGAAGCTTTATCTCTTGCATAAAAGAAGCGAAGGTTCTGCCGAACGCAATAAAATCGCCTCGTAAATTTACCAATTCGTGAAGAGCGAGACGGGGAGAGAAAACCACACGCGCGGAGAGCAAGCGCCAAAGGGAAAAGCTTCACCGGGTGAATAAATTTCACGCCAACATCGGACTCTTCGCGATACCCTGTATAATTCCCCGCCCTCTTTCATGAACGAAGCTTTTATTCGCGGACCACCAGCTCGACGATCAAACCGTCCGTGAATCCGTCGGTATGGATAAGTTACATGCTACTTCGGAATGAATTTCAAGTTCTTGAAACGAGAAATTCAGCATCCAATGCAAATGAATTTTTTTTTATTAAGTATTCAACAAATTTACCATTTCAAATACATCGATGGCTTGCCAATTTATTAATCATCCCTCGATATCCTTATTCATCGGTCGGAAAAACAAAAAAACAACAACTTTTTGAAATTTTAGGGATTGAAATGGCTCGACCGAATGATGCGATGTTTATGGCGAATAAACGTCCATAATTTTCCGATCCGGTTCATTGATATATTCCGAAACATCATCGGGAAGTACACGGACTGCATGGGGCACGGGTGAATATTCACATTCGACGATAACAAGACCCAGATTGAGAATTGGAGTAGAAACTACTGGCAGAGCGGCCAAGAGGGACGAATTGTTGTCTGAAACCCGGTGCGTGTTGAATACAGCGAGATTATTGTCTCGCTCGTTTAGCGGTAAACACGAGTCCTCGAAATGTGACGTACTTAATGCACGAATCATAATTGTTCGATGCGGTAAAATGGGATGGGTGGTGTACGAGATGGACGGAAGGCAAAACGGCAGAGGAAGACACGAAGGAGAGGATGAAGGCGGGGTGGCTTGTTACGATGCTGGCTCTACTACGATAATTAATCCCTCGAATTGCGAAGAGCAATAACCGCCTTCGACAGCTCGTTAAAATTTTCATCAAGAACAATTTTGTCGCTCATTTCGTGGTAGCGAACGCCGCCCACAGAGAGAGAAAAAGAGACGAAGAGAAGCAAAGAGCATCGTGGTTTATAACTTTACGGATCGTTGCAGCTTTCATATAACGGTGAAATATATTGTCATGTCATTGAACCTCCTTCATCTCACTGTGTCATCCTTCGCCTTTTCTTGTTGCTTTATCGATCACAAAAGCAATCTTTCGCGTTATGATCTTCGGCAATAAAACCGCCAACTTGTAATTACAGTTTGCCGGTAATTTCATCGTTTCTCTGGATAATTGTCAAGGATATACCTATTAGCGAGATCATTTCAACAGCCCTGTTTTTTTATGAACGTCATTTCAACGAGGTCATCGAGGATCTTGCGTAATACCATTTGCGAATAAGGTTTCCATTTATTTCTTCGCATTAATGTCTACGCTCGAAAATTGCAATTTTTATTTTTTCAACATAAAATACTTATTAAGTTTCGTAGTGACGCTTGTAAAAAAATTTATCATCCAGATCGTGATGAAAACCTCGACGTCTTGTTCGAAAAAAATTAAAACTAGAAATGTTTTTTTTCAATCCACTTATCGCCGTAATTTTGTGGATCAAGGAGATTCGAGATATCGCCGAGCGTTATTTTTTTAATTAAGTTTTTGACATACAAAATCCGATATCTCGTAATCACAAAATAACCGAAAATTTTCTATAGGTTTGGAACACTTTTACGCTCGGTTTGTGAGTACTAATTTTACCCCTCGCGACCCCTAGTAGATTGGAACCCAGGCAATCAGATGTTATCAACTTAGTAGGCGTCGCTGAGCTGGCACGCGCCTCTTAAAGCCTCTTGCCCACGTTGCCGCATTTTCGTGCTTAATATAACATGCTTGCCCTTGTAAAAGTACATCACGCATGTTGTTTAGCTCGAAAAATAATATCGTCTGCGGCAGAGTTTACGGAAAAGCCGCCGCATAGAGTGAGGACGATTTTCTAAGCCGTCGGACGAAGCATCAACGAGTTCAAATGCCTCAGGCATTTTGAAAAACCTCGGATCGCGGCGGAATTAATGAAGCAATCGGCTTTTCCGCTCTCCTCCACTCAATTATTTTTTCAAGGCATCCAACCCCAGGCATCATTCGTTCAACACGGGTTTTATCTCGTCTTACGATCGGACTCATCGCTCGCTGCTGTGGGCTCAGGCCGCGAGTTTTCCTCTTCTTTTCCGAAGGGAAAATAATAAAGTAGAGAGTGCAAAATGAAGAAAGAAAGATTCGAGAAAAATAAATAAGTTAATAATAAAATTAATAGAAGCTGCCGGATGAGTCAAGCCGAGTGGAAATTATTACTCGCAAGAGGTATTATGTGAACTCTCGCTCGGCTCATGCTCTTCCCGAGCTTTTGCATCCCCCGAGAGCAATGACCCAGAAAATGAATTAGCACAACAGTACAATGGGACGCATAAATAATAATATGTATATATTCTTAATGTGTCCATTAAAACATAGAGAAGAAAAAAATGGAGAAAGAAAAAATTGAGAGAATTAGCTGACAAAGGGCTTTGCAAAGTATTCGCAGGAGAAAACTTCATTAGCCTCGTACATACCATATTATTTATACGAATACCGTTTTGCTATCGACTCACTAACAATAATCAGACAATTGAAAGTCTCGTGCATAAGTGATGCGATCGAGGCAAATCTCTGAGGAGTCGTTTTTGTTTGATTTGTTTATTCAATTCGCAAATAAAAAAATACTCCGAAAATAAAATGCCAACGGAACTTCACTGCCTCTGTTTCAATTCTTCGCCAATTAAATTCGAGCGATTGACTGACTGATTAAGGAACTGAGTCAGACTTTTTCTTCGTCGATTTTGTTCCGCTCTTTCTCTCTCCGTTCTTGCTTTTTCTTAGCATAAAATATCGTGTTAAAGCCGTAGGTGTAAATTTTATCGAGATATCGCGATTCTTGCACCACAGTTGACGTCTTTGCGTGTAAAGAACACGGTCAAGGCGTTTTATCAAATTAACTCACGTGCTTCGGGCTCCTAGTGGCGAGTGCTTCACTGTTTTTGATTACGATCTACCGCCGGCACTTCGTTAGCCACAGGTGGAATGAGAAGAAGATCCAAAACAAACGGTTTCTTCGCACCCTTAACCGATCGTCGGATCTTGATCGTAGATTCATAAATTTGACGCTCAAAAATTTCACATCTAGACCATCAACTTGTCGATCTGTCGACACGCGTGAGCTATCGAGTTTCGATGAACTCTTGCTCATTCGTTCATCCGAACGAGAACATGCACCGTGAATTTTTTCACATATTTTCTGGTCAAACTCCGATGCACGCAATTTAAATCGTCAAACGTGGAAAATATTTCGATGTTTTGCCTCATCAATGTCCCGCGATGCTTATCACGCTAATTTCACGGAACATTTGGCACGAATCGATGAATGAGGGGACGTCAAAAATATTTCCATTCAGCAAATGTATTTTATTTTGTCCGCCTAAGCCACGTGAATTATTTTATGATTTCATTTGAAAAAAAAAAAAAAAAAAAAAAAAAAACAATAAATAAAAAAAAAAAAAAAAAAAAAAAATACCCATGAAATTGAGACGAATGAGAATGATGCAAGAATTCCTCATATTCGCTAAAGAAAATGAATAATTATAATGAATTTGGAAAAGTCGTCGTTCGGATCGTGGATTGTCAAGGAAATTGGCCAATTTTTTAAACATCAAAAGGAACGGGATGAAAAGTGGAATATGCGAGGGCGTTGAAGGGTCGTTTTTAAAAAAAAAAAATGTCTGAGCATTTGGAGGGAAGTTGAAGCAGAAAGTCGAGAAAGAATACAAGTGAACGAGGATTAGGAGGGAGTAGTGGGGACTGCACCCTGGATGCATGCATGAATGAATGCAACGAGCAGGTAACTCGAACTATTAAGCGGTTCTTTCTCCGCTTGAGCCCAGCCCCTATTTTGCCTTTTATTTCCGTGGTACCCTTGGATTTTAACGTGGCTTCTCTCATACATAAAGCACGAGATAGACAACTGTATGTGTATGTATAGGTAGTGCGGGTAGTCGTAAATGGGGGAAAGCCGTTGAGGAAGGCTTATGAACACACATATGAGGAATAATATCCATTAATTTAGCTTTCAACCTCAATGCTAATGTTATTGCATTCGTTATGAAAAGTCGACAGCAGTGGATGGCATTTCCACCCCTTTCAGAGGCATCTTTGCGTTCCGTTTCCCTCTTTTTCGTTCTTCCCTTCAGCTTTTTCAACATTTTTTTCTATTTTTACGTGCTCCCAAGTCCGATATTACGAGTGACAGTGAACGACTTTATAAAAATCATGAAATGGGCGATTAGTTTTTACTTTCAGGTAAAACCTACCGAGAGACCAAGACAAAAATTTCTAACATAATTAGAGTAATTGGAAAAATGCGAAACAGAAAGCGTAGAAACTCAAAAAAAAGAAGATCGGACAGGAGGAAGGTGGAGATGAACTGGGGTGACAAAAGGGAGAAACTTTGAGGTCATAGACACTTGTACGTGTGGCGAAACGAATTGAGAAGGCCAGATGTTTTATTGACATGAAGATCGATCGTCGCAATATTATTGCGTTCGCGGAATGGAGTCCGTGTGCGTCGAATGTAAGACTGAACGCACGTGTTGCGAGTGCAGCAGCCAAATTTTTATATGTATATTTATAGATGACGACGTTGAGTTCATTGCCTGAAACATTGGGGGTTGAAAAAATAGGAAAAAAATAGATCGTCGATATTGTGGACAACGAGGAATGAACGACGACTGGACCGTTTATGGATGTTGTGTGCGTCATGCCTCAGCGAAGGGGAAGAAGCGGCAGACTGTAACTTCTCGTCGCCACATTCGATTCGATCTTTTACTTTTGCACGCCAAAGTCATCTCTTTTTCGATTATAAGGGAACGTAATGCTGAAACGCCTACGAAGTTTTTTAAGGGGGACACGAATGTGCCCCCTCGTCATGGCATTTGGAATTCTCCCTTTTTTCTCTCTCTCAGTCTTTCTCTATCTCTTCATCGTCTCTCGCGATCCACCCTTATCTCGTTATCTACTTTTGCTCAACTTTTTCTTTTCCTATGTACAAACATGTACGTTTCACACATACAAAACATATATTCATGTGTAGGTGTATAAAGTCTTCTATCGCCAAAGTCCATTATGGGATATAAAAATGTAGTGAGGAGAGAGGAAAAGACAAAAAAAAGGTTAAAAAAAAAACAAATGGCCCATTATCACGAACTCGAGATCCCAATGATTGCCTTATCAAAATTCTAGCTTCGTGTCCACCATTTTTCTTAGCCAACTCTTTTCTCCCTTCGTATCTCTCGTAGCCCAGAACTCTGTACTTTGTGATTTTAATCACATTATTTACGGAATGGATTGAAATTACCTAAATATACTGGAATTAAAATATTAGAGGCAAATCAAAACGGTGTGTGCTTTCATATAGCGAGCTCCAAAGGTCCGCCTCGAAAAGTACTTTAGATTAAAATCATGAATAAATCATCGATACTTGTTGAATGTGGAAAAATCATAGAACAAATTTACGGTGCGATTGTAACGGAAAAAATGTGGAGAAATTTTGAATTTATGTATTCATAACGATAAAATGCGATAAATTTGGTTGAAAATAATTAAAAAATGTATGTACGTTTTTCATGACCATCTCGAAATATTTGTACCTGCAGTGTAAACATGCAAATACATATATTTATGTCAGAAGATTCCCTGAAGGGAAAAATCGACGGGTGGCATCGTTTTAGAATCCAAGGCGAGCGTGCTCCTCTCTGCCCCCTCGGCGCGTCTTATTTTCATTTGGAAAACTGTTCGAAGGACCGTCATAAAGCAAGCCCACCCTGGGTATTATCCTTTCGTGAGAAAAGGTTACTCTTTCGTCAGCTCATCGTTTTTTTATCTCCTTTCTGTCGGACTCTTGAATGCACTCTCTCAACGAGCTCTATGATATATGATATTTCGAAGTTGCTTAGCCAGTGACTCTGGACAAAATTTCTCTATCAGAAAAAAGTCAAATAAACTTTACTTAAAAAATTCCATAGCCTTCTGGATATTATGAAATAAAATAATCGTCGTTAACTAATTTTTTTACTCCAAGAACTCCTCAGAGAATTTTTAACTACGAATAATTTTAATGCCAATTCGATTTTTTAGTGAAATTTTGACCGAAAAAATGATTCTCCAATCTTCATGATAAAATATTAAGTGCATCCAGTTGTATCGTTTTTCAAGGTTCACCAACTTTATTAATAAATATACCCGCCAAGGCCCTGAAAACTATTCCAACTCGGGAGAAAATAAATAAAACAAAAATATCCCGAAATTTTTTCTAATCAATGAAGCGGTTTTAAGTATTTTCCAAACAAGCTACAACATTCCTGACAGTAATGTCTTCATTGTACAAGCGATCGAGGTGAATAAGACATCCATGAAAGTATTTCTTGAATCCGGTTTTTTTAATTACACGGAGTTTGTGTTAACGAATGAACGTCATTGAGTTATCGACTTGGATATCATCGAGGTCCATGGGTGTTGAATCTTTGCCCATATTTTTATGTTATCTAATGGATCATATTTTCGACTATTCGTTCGAACAGAATTTTTCTCGGCCGTGCTAGCAGTTGGTTACGACATTGAAAAAGAGAAAAAGATGAATACGTTTAATTGATCGTAAAGGAGTAACAAAATGCAGTTTATTTTATAACCCGAAAACTAAATGACGCGACAAAAAGTAAATGTATATATAAAAAAATGCATTTTACGATGACGAGGCATCGATCGTGACATTGCAGATCAACTACTTTGTCCTTTGAACGGAGACTCGGAGAGTGAAAAATGTATTCTCATCATAGGGTCAAGACTGAACGGAGCAGGACGAGAAATTCTTTGTGGTGGTCAATATATTATTAAAGGAATCTCCGGGGCTCGAGAGGCGGGATCGTTAGAACGGATGTTTTTTGTACGAGGTCAGAATTCACAAGAGATAGAAATTTGCTAATATATAACGTGGCTGCTCGACCGAGGCATGCATGGAAAGAGAAGGGAAATGCATTTCTCTCTTTCCTTCTCATATGTGCATGCAATATACATGTACATATGTAAACGGAGGTTCTCGTTGACCCTTGCAGTGCGAATTCGCGAGTTCCGGAGTATATTAACAGTATTAATTAGGCGTCCCGATTCGGCGAAGGATCCGGTTGTGCGAGATGGACCAAAACCATGGATGTGCATAGACATGCGGTTTATCAATATATGCGATTCCATGCTGTGGCCAACATACTGGGGCTATGTATAACGTATGTATATCACATATAATTATATACATTTATGTATATAGAGCCAGGGCAAAAAATTTAGACATAAACGCGAACACGGATCTCGAATCTCCGATGTTTTTTTTGTTTTTTTGAGGTAACTCGATTAACAGGAAGATGAAGAATTTCCACTCGCATTTCTAATATAATTAATGGTAAAAATCAAAGGATTCGTGCATTTCTGTATGAGTGGAGGAAAAATAAAAAGGGTTGAAGGGGTGAGAAGGAAGGAAAAAAATGGTGGAAGTGTTGACGGTCTTTGGGTTTATGGTGACCGTTGAAACGCCATCGCGTATAACGGCCAATCCTTACCGAGTAAACAATTCAGTGCACAGCCCTTTCTCCTCCCCTTTCCATCCCTATATCAATTACCTCACACCCCTGTGCGGAGGAATGAAAAAAAGAAAAAGAGGGAAAGAAAATGAGAGAAGAAGCAAAAAAAAGTCTGGCAGGGTTTTCCTAGACGTTCCTTGAGATCGAGCCCTCTTACAACCCTTCATTCCTCGCTCACCCCTACTCCTTTCCTTTTCCATCTTTCTTCCTCTCATTCAAGCTCCTCATTCGCTAAATTTCATCCTCGTCTTCAGCAAAAAAAAACGAACAAGAAAAAAAACGAAACTCGAGAATAAAACGAACGAGAAGAAGAGAATATGGGAGGAAAATGGAATGAGCGGGAGGAAGAGGGTGAAAAGCATCCCTTTTATTAATTGCGTCCGCGTGGCGATTGAACGAGGAAACGGTTTGTGAGTCTGCTCGTATTCTTTCTTTCTCTTCCTCTCCTTTCTCGCACACACAATGTTAGAGTCCGTCGGCAATCCGAACATTGGCTGGACCCTGCGAACCCCTACGAGCAGGGTCAGCGTTCTATGATTGTGATTTCATTCAACAAAAACATGAACATTCAAATATCTCTAACCGTATATTTGGAAAATTTGCCCGTATGCGACTTTTCGAAATCATCGATCCACAAATTGTTTTTTCTTACCAAGCACATGGAATAATTTTGGCTTTTTTCTCGAGTGAATAGAATTTTTGAATTCGTATTTGAGTAAAAAATTAAAAAAATAACCGAATTGTAGAAAAATTTTCTTTGTATACGCTAATGATCCCTTTGAATTATTTTCCTATTCAGGGAGGACCGAATTCCTCGAAATTTTGTCATCAACGGAGTCAAGCTGTGCGTTACGCGCGTTTGACATATACCGCGGCAGGAAGTGAATGTCAATGTAGGAGCTTAATTTCGAGGCTCCTAGAATGAAGCGCCCAGTCCCTCAAAATATCATCCCCCTGTTCCCTGGTCCGAGGCAGTAATTACGCCAGTTACGGGCACCATCGAATATCCGGGGTAGAAGCGAACCTTCTCCATCCCCGATCGTGTTGAGTTTCACGTTTTGTATCGATCCGACAGAGCCTAACGTTCGTCCCCTCGAGTAAACATAAATATACGTTCACGTATGGAAAATTCACAAGTGTGACTCTGTACTCGCCGTTGTCTGTTTCATCGTAAAAAAAAGTAACAGCAGATTTTAGAAAATTTCCAAACGCAATAAAACGAAGACTTTACGTTTTCTATATTTCTTACATTTTTTTTTCTCGAACTGTAAATTACTGAGAAATTCTCAGAAGGCAAAGACGAAGGAATATACTTCGGCAGGATGAACACTGAAATTGTTAGTCGATGCAAGCTGCATCATTTGATAACTCAGGAAAATGAGAGGTGCCTTAATTACAGCTTCATCGGTTAATTAACTTCGTATTACTCGGTTATCGGCAACATCGAAAAGTCTATTCTCTTTCGAACGATCATCAAAAGTTGAACACCAATAACAAGGTACAAAAAGGTAACAAGGTAATTAAATTTCACGCTTGTGATTTACCCTGCAACTTTATCCACATCTACCCAACGGTAATTACCGGCTAAAAATAATTAAGAATAGATGAAAAAAAGAATTCGTTTTTCTTAGGATCTCATTCAAAAAGTGACAACTTTTCTATTTCTCGCTTCCTTTTCGTGTAATTTTATGGAAGAGGCTCAAGTTGTCACAATGCGCTTACCCTCCCGTCATATCAAGCAAATGGAATCGCCCAAAAAAACTCTAATCCCAATCAATTATGTCGATCAATTTATCCCTTTTTTTTTACTGTCTTGAACGAAAACCAGCAGACGAAAGTTGTTTATAAAAAAACTGTCAAATCCTTTTGAGTGCTTTGGCTCAGAAGGCTCAGAAATTTGTTCAAGTAGAATTTATTCTCGATTTATTTACAGTCTTCAATCATTCACATACGAATATTCTTTTCGATGATCCTTTTTGTTTCATTTTATCGCAACATTATTTCAAAAATAAACTACACCAATGAGCCTTTTATCGACAAGAATGTGAAACTGACATGAAATTTGATTGAGGGTGACTGTTTTATGTACGTCAGTAAATGTGGCTTTGTTCAGGCCCATCAGTTGTATAATATATATATATACATATACATTTTTTTCTGACGTTAAATAGTGGGAGGAAACGTAATCATGCTCTCACATCAACGCGAGGGTGAAACATGACTCTGGCGTTTTCTTGCTGCTGGTCCTTTTATCATCAGGCTCGACACTACATCGGAGTCCATGTCTGCAACACGAGGCTCTTGATCTTAAAATTATTTTACGATAATGCATGGTCCGCTGGCATAAAAATCCGAGGGTTGAGAGCCAAGAGACTCGAAAAGAAATAAACATTCGTGCAGTGAAACTAGTAGATCATAAAGCGGCTCGTCGTCTTTGTAACCACTTCACGACACTGAAGAGAAATATGAAAAAGTAATTGGCAAAAAACGCATTAAGGATGTGAATAAAAAATCCACATGTTCGAAATCGTTGATGATGACGTTCGGTTGATAGTTCTTGAAGAAAGAATTTATACTGTCATGGAGGAGAAAGTCCAGACGACACTGATATTGGGATTCTCTCGGACACACTGGTGTCCTTTATTAACTCGAGAGTATATATTTGCACGAGAGCAGGCCGCTTTATTGGTTGTCGTTGTCGACGAAATATCAGGAGAGCGTGAAAAGGATCTTGGTTAATTTTATTGGATCCAAGAGAGGAAAATAGTGAGAAAGAAGTATGGACAATAAACGTCTGGTATGGCTTCGTTGATTAATTTATTATAGTGCGATGAGGGAGGCGTGGATATAAGGCGGTTTAATGACTCTCCTTGAGATAGATTCAAGAGCCAGATAAATTCACCGACGCCTTGACAACCATACGAGCTGTATAAATACGCACGAATACGTTCGTAATCCCGTTCAATTAAATATCCGGCTATACATAGAGTAGAAACAAAGAAAGTGATGCACTCTAGCAATGATCTCGAATTTCGAGACTTCGCACACAAATTTGAACACAAATTCATTAATAAGAAAAAATAACCTGGAAGCCTTCAGCCCAGAATTATGAAAAGGTTCATGAAATCCAATGAATTCGAGATCGTTCGACCGGACGAGGTGAAAATGTAATCCAGCGACGATGAGAGGGGCAGCAGAGGAGTAGGTGTCGAATAGAATATGACAAGTTCTCGGCGGAGGTTGAGGTTGAAGCGGGTGATAGGGCGAGAGGAGATCGAAGAGAAACGGAAGATGAAACGTAACACGGAGGAGGCTGAGAAATGAGAGACAGTTATGAAGAAGTCGAAAAAGAGAAAGTGAACAAAAGGGCAGAAAAAGGAGGAGATGCGGTTGAACGGAGTCGAAAGACACGTGGAGAAGGGTGAGTTGAACGAGATCGCTCACTTTCTACCCTTATTTCGCTTTCCTGCAACTCCTTTCTCGGTTTTCTTCCTTTTTTTCTTTATTCCTTCCTCCTGGTACTTTAGCATATAGCTGCTCCGGCAACCACCTCTAAATCCTCCGCCCGGTTAAACAACCGACGTTTGCTCAATGTTTCAAACAAACCAAGCGCGAGCGAGGCTTTATTTGCAGTGAGCCGACGCACAGAGAACGCCCCAGCCCAGTCCGGAAAGCTTCGGGCAAGCTCCTGTACATTTATATCTATACATATAGAAATGTGTGTATGTATATTCGCGAATAGGACATTTACCTCCACCTCTTCCAGCCCCCAGTGCCCCGGGTATGCAGCGATGCTAGTTGTATGGTTGGCTCTTGTACTCTGCACAACTGTAGCTTCGGATTCTTGGCATCTCTCTTTTCTCCCTCTCTCTCTTCCTCTGTTTTCCTGCCTGGCTGTATCTTTCACTTTCTCCTTTTCTCAGTTCTCTTTATGCTCAATAAGAATTTGCCCTAAGCCAAGAAAGGTCTCAAACTTCCAACGAACGATACCCCATTTTCTAGTTCACTCGTATATACAAAATGCAATCCTTGCTAATTGTCGATTCAGGAAAAAAAATACGATTATTTAAATTTCCCTTGCAATTTATCAAGCTGCAATGAATTCTTCACCATTCCCGAGTTCCTAGTTAAATTTGACGGCAAGAAATTTGTAGAATCGAATAAAATATGGGCAATGAGATGATGATTTCAATAGGTATATTCAATAGGTATCAATAGGGAGACTGCTGGCTCCATGAAGAGGAATGCAATGTAAAAATCGTTATTATTATCAGGCTCATATTATGTATACGCGTATATGAAATTTGACATTAATATAAGTAGGCGCTTGACGAGGTATTTTCGTGGGTACAAAGGAGGTGGTCTGACAGCAGTGAAGAGGCTTTTGTATGCCGATGATTAATGACAACGAAGAATGGTATGCATCGAGTGGAATTCGTTGCAGCAAGCAGAATGACGATGTCATAGGTTGAAAAGTGTATAGACATATATATTATTATTCATTTGTGTATGAGTACGAGGCTCCAAGAACATAAGAATAAAATAAAAAATCATCTATGCACATACGAAATGTCGTCTATTATTTTTGTTTCCTTATTTTTTTATCATCTCAAAAGCAAGTTTTTGTTGGGTCTCGTTGAGGTATAAGAAAAATGACAAACCAGTCTTTTTAGTGATCGATACAACGACGCTCACTTCTCTTTACGCACCACCGGTGAAAAATCATGATGGTTCGTGGGAAGCTTGTATAATGGTACAAGAAGGTATAACGAGTTGATTGTTACGCTTCGTGTGATCGTCTTAACGACTTGTGTCATCTCCACCCCAGAAGACTTTACGAGAACTATCGATTTCCTCATTCTTCATTGAAACTTTTACCTTTTTTACACGCTCTTTGAACAGTCTTTATACCAGAGGGGCAAAAAATAACAGCAAATTGATACTCGTGTCTTTAGAACTTTTCACCGTACCTCAGCGCCTCAATTATTCAAATTATCATAACGAGAAAAATATTCAATTAAACGAATCGACCAATCGTAATAACAAAGTGCCACGTTTCTCGCATTAATTTGTATTCCTATATGCATCCAGCTGTTGATTGACGTAACAAAGTGCATTGATCAAAGAAAATAATGCTCGCAACGGAAACAAACACTTTTTTTTACGTGCTTTTATTTTATCACTTTTCTCAGAATTTTCTGTGACTATCGCTAACAAATTTTATCCATTTTACGTCACTCTCTCGAAGAATTTAGCAAACGAGGGAAGAGAATTCCAACAAAAATCGTTGCTTCGGGCGAGAAAAATTCGATACCAGAAAAAATTAAATTACGCTTGACAATGATATTTTGGTCGCACGGTAGGACGGAGCGAGCAATGTCAAATCAGTTACGATTATGAAACTTTTGAGAATCATCCAGCATCCTCGATGACGAATTCCGATAAAGGCCTCGAAACTTCGAATACACATTACGAGTGATCATTCTGCTTGAGTAAAAATATGAACAATAAGACTTTTTCGTGCCTCATCACGTGTCTCATTTCACGTGGTCTGAAGAATAAACACCGAAATATAGAGATCAAAAGCCGTCCACGAAATTGACTCTAAACCTTGATATAAATAAACTTACATAAAAAAATAGAAGTATATCATAGGAGACAGGAAAAGTTTATGAAAGATTTTTCTCAAGCTGAAAAATTTCACGGAAAATCCAGACGAACGTTTACCCAGAGATTCTCGTAGTGCATAAAACTCCTCGTCCCTGCAACATGTATATATATATATATATATATAAATATTCCGGTATATCCTAAAAGCTTTCACGGCGCGTCCCCGGGGCTAGAGGTCAAAAATATTTTCCCGGCATTTTCGCGACCAAAACGAACACCCACACCGACGCTAGAGACGAGTTTATATTTATAGGGACTGGCTGTCGTGGATGCTTCGAGAGATTTTGGTTAATGTCGCGCACGAGAAGATTTCTCGATGCTGTTAAGAACTGAGGAAGCTCAAGGAGAACGTCAGCGAAAGAGCGGCTGGGTGATAAAGGGAGAGTTAGAAACGCAAGGATGCGAAGTCAACCCGCGAGCGGAACAGCCCTCACCATTCCTCTTCTTCGAATAAGTCCCCGGCGTGTATCCGTTTGTACTTTGCAAACACCGGATACTCTTTCGGTACACATAGTGTCCGCAAAGTCACGTTAGGTATTAAAACCGTAGCTAGGTCGTGAGATTCCGCGACGAGATGAATAGTCTTTGGCCATTTTTCGCTCCAATAAACTGTCGAAATCATTTTAATTATTTAGCGATAGCCAATACACGAAAGAGAGAGAGAGAGAGCGACAGCGAGAGCCCCACTGCGACTACGGCTTTACAGCAAATTTGTCGATGCGAATCGAAGCAGCAGCACCCTCTTTGACGGTTTGCTGTCGCCGAATAATTGATATCTCATTAATGGTGCTCGGAAACGAAAAATGGCTCATCGAGACACTTTGCTTAGGAACTTCGTCGTCCGTCAATATCTCGAGATTTTTTGTGCACCTTGTATGTAGACGAGCGCAGCTTCTGTTTCCATCCTCCCTCACCGTTTTCCGCGTGCAAACAAGCTCTACTGGCGCGAGGCCATCGTTTACGGAGATTTTCGGTTTAACGACATCAAAGGACCCGTCGCAAATTTTCTCCCTCGTGCGCAATACCGCGCTTTGCGTGCCCCGCGCGCAAGACTTCAGTTTCACGTGCCTCTCGTTCGCGCTTTGCTTTCACAAAACCTTCGTGGACCTCTAGAAATGTCCTCCTTTCCGCATCGCGCTTTATCCTTGCGGATAACGCACGATGTGTGTGCTTTGGTAGGCAAAATTCCAACAGGAACTCGTCAATCCAAAGGACGATATCGAATTCTCTTAGTAAATTCAAGCAACTCAATTCCCTCCCATTCTTATACTTACACAACATTTTTCTACCTCGGGCATGCCTCAGAATTTCACAAGAGCCTAGAACCAATTTCACCGATGTTAAATTTCATTTAACAACAAAATTTGTTATTTTTCTAATCATGCTAATTGAGCAACTTGTTCCTTTTTCGCATGTAACCATTCTGCGTTTTTCTCTTCATATTCCGCGATAAACCGGATAAAAATTGATTTATTCGGATTTGAAAAAATTAAACGCCGCATTCACGTCAAATCTATTTGAAAGGCAAGAGTTCGTTTTAATATAATGCAGTTTTCATGGAATGCAGATTTATCTGACACGAGTCAAAAAGATTTCATCCTACTCGAATGGACTGGGATGAAAAATGAAGGAAAGAATTCGTATCGGTTGGGATTGGTATGAATGGAATAAAGGCTATGTAAATTCGTAATTACAGTATTGAAAACTTGGACAACCCGATTGTATTGAATGAAATTAAATTCTTCGAGACTAATGAACATTCATTGGATTAAATACGATTTTTTTCATCCTGTGTACAGTAGAGCTGGCGATTATTGCATGATAGAGTTGACTGTTCTTCGCGATGGTAATAAAATCCTACAAACCGCGATAAAACCTTTCATAAATATCATTTAATTTCTTTCTTCGTTGCATTTCCTTTCGCTATGTCTGTCCTTCCTATGCTTGAAATTAATACATCAATGTGCATCAATTTAATCGCCAAGAGACACTTTTCTTGGATCTCTAATCAAAATTATCGTTCATATTTCCGCGTCAGCAATTCTTCAATCTTTCTCAGTCCACTGTCATTTGTTAACGATCGTCCGTTCAGAAATAGATACTTTTTTAAATCAAAATTTGATTCCGTTTGTCGAATCAATTTTTTAATTATTTTTAAATTTATAGTTTGAGAATAAATAGTTTTTTTTCTTTATTTATTTCTATCATTCCTGTGGATACTTTCGCATAATTTTCAGTAATTAACAAAATGTGCGGACGCATAAATTAAACGTAATTAGGATATTCAACAATTTTAATTATCTTTATTAAAGTGCCGCTCCAAAAAGAATAAGGGACGAGCATATTGCTGAATAAAATGGAATGGAGTTCAATGGGGAATCAGAACGAAGATATTTCCGAAAAGTGTGATATTAAGGGAAGGAATATCAGTGAGGCGAAGATGGAAGCGAGAAAATCGAGAGAGAAATGGGACTCTTGATGCAGATCTTGCGGAGTCGTGACGCGTGCGGGATAGAACCGCCCAGAACGTCTGTGCAAAACATAGACTGTACATGGATACACCTGCTGAATGTAAAACGAGCTGAAGCGAAGAGCAATGATACCGTAACTATGCATAGGCTATTTAAGGTGAAATACAACTTCTTTTATCTCCAGCATACAAGATTAATGCATTTTCGTACAATACATTTTTTTTGTTTTACCTTGTTCAAGACAAACCTGATTAATGACGTGGACACTTGAATGGTAATTGGCCTGTGTTGACAAAAACCTGATCAATCGAAATTCAGGGCGATTAATTAATGCAGACTCTTCTTCGTTCCTAATATGTTTGACGCAGAATTCAAATCATTGTTTTTTTTTCTGTAATTCTTTGTAACCGATTGGAAGCTTTGAGAAGAGATACGAGATTTAAAAAAAATGATTCGCCACTCGACTGATCATTATTCATGAAACAATCGATGCAACGTGTGCCATTTATTCATAGAAGTTGGTAACGATTGAAAGTATTTTTTCCTTGAGGCTACAATTTTTTCTGGGAATAAGGAGATAAAAGAC
The DNA here is from genome assembly GCA_030522525.1 of Campopleginae sp. 14b. Classification (NCBI taxonomy): domain Eukaryota; kingdom Metazoa; phylum Arthropoda; class Insecta; order Hymenoptera; family Ichneumonidae; species Campopleginae sp. 14b. The sequence continues at coordinate 16,002 of JAPYYS010000641.1, read as the reverse complement.
GATGACGAAAGTCATGGACATGTCATTTTGACGTTCGATGTCCCATGGAGAGTGAGCCAACACGAACGGTTGAATTCTACACCGATACCACATAAGAGAGATGATTCACGTGTGTTTACACAACGTGAGCGACTGCTTACTTTTCTCCCTCTCGTGCTAAAGAGGGTTTTCCGTCCTGCCCGGCTCCGGCAAAGGAACTTTCGAATTTCCTGGATAATCTTCTCCTTTTTCCCTTGCAGTTAACATATTTTTTTCAAAAATTCTTGATTCGTTTTATTTTTTTGGCACTCACTGTAAAATTATTATTGTCTCAATTCTTTGATGTGATTTTGATGCAATGTTTTTTTGCGGAAATGGTTGGAAAATCGATAGAAAAAAGGCCTGGATTCGTATGAATTAGACGGTGAAAAAAGTTCATGGATAATGCGATGAAAAAGAAAAGTCTGTTGGAAGAATAATTTTGCGTACAAATCATAGTTATATCTCGCATAGTGATCGAATCGACCGAATGGAGGCGCTCACTTCCGAGGGCCGTAACAGCCCTGCGAGAGACATGGCGAGAATACGAGAGAAAGCGAAAGACAGGAAGAGAGAAAGAGAGAGAGAGAGAGAGAGAGAGAGAAGGAGAGAGAGGGGGACAATACTAAAACGACGGAGGGAATTTTCGACGAGTACTACATACTACCAATGTTATATGGAGGGGCAAAAACCCCGTACACGATGCGCCCCCTACCCCAAGGAAGAGCCAGAGAAAAAGCGACAGAGCGAGGAACTCGACGAGAGTGAGAGAGAAAGCGAGGAAGTATGAAGCGCTGCGATGAGCAAGAGAGAGAGTGAGAGAGAGAATGAGATTTCGAAGGGTAGTCGGCACATGCGCCCAAGTACTACGAGCAGTGGTGGGGAGGGCCAGTATCACTTCGTGGAGGGCGCGTGGCCTCTGGTCTCGGATCCGATTTCGCAGGGGACGGATGAAATTTAGAGACTCGTAGAAAAAAAAAAAAAAAAAAAAAAAAAAAAAAAAAAAAAAAAAAAAAAAAAAAAAAACGAGCGAATTAATAACACAATTTAATTACCATAGAAGTTCCCATTTTGGCTCAATGAATCAGTGATTACTCGGAGTGACATAAACATCATAAATTGAGGCATCGAAAAATTAGGTATTATAATCGCTCATTCCAAAAGTGGAAGAGATATTTCTCATTGTCTTCGATCCACGAAGCCTGAGAGCGCTTTTAACGCGAAGAATTTGACAGCTCAACAAAACTAAAATGCTTTCCTTCCGATGGAGAAATCCTCCAGTCCCTTAACAGAATTTTCTTTTTTTTTTACGGTTGCAAAAATGCCCATAAACTTTCTTGTTATCAGATTGATCTGCAGGGTAGTTTTGGGGTGAATTTCCTTTGGAGCATCAATTACATTTCCATCGGTTGGAAACTTGAAAGCGATTTTACTTCGATACACATTATTTTTCGTGAAATACGTTCGTTGAGCATGCGAGGTTGAGCTTAGTGTGCGCGTTAAGTCAGTGGCGTTTCAAGGGCCAATGTACCTTCCCCGCGGATTTTCATCGTGGCGCAGCAAGCTCCCGTGACCCAATTAGGTTTTCCCCGAGCTTCCAAACTGCGCGCTGCTACAACCCGGCTTAATCGCCGGTGACACTCTGCCTGGCCCGCGCTTACACGTTTCTGTGAAAATTGGGTTTTCACGGAAAACCCGGAGAAAGCCCACCTCTCAGCCCCATCCACCCTTCCACCTCTCTCTCTTTCTCTCCGCTCTCGCCCTCTGTCGTTCCACCTTATCCCTACATGCATCCACGTACATGCACAATTACATACAATTAAATTTACTTCAAAGTAATGTTGAATGTTTCAAAGGAAGAAAATTACGAAGAGGCAATAGACGATAAATTTTCAAAGTTTTTAAAACACGTTTACTCCTTTTACGATCGTTTGAGGAGTTAAAAAACATTGCATCATTGGTAGCGATGGGAAAGCGTTTACGATCGATGCATTTTTATCAAATAATTTTTCATAGTATTTTTTTGAAAAGTCAAATTTGAGTTACTCCGGATTTGGCGTAGATATTTTGATATTTCGATCGCTCCGGAACGAACCCTTCGAAATTCGAACTCGATTTGTGTATTTTGTGATATTCGTTTACAAGCGAAACGAAATGGTGAAAAGTAATTGTAGTTTTTCGTCAATACGAATAACTGCGATGTTTTTTCCTACCCTACACTCTGGTTGTTCACCCCTTACGACTACCCTCTGCAGCACAAAGTCACTGGACCTAGTTCGCAACTTTACCCAGTGCAGAATTGCAGGACTGTTAATAATAGACTGGGATAAGAATAGACTGAATTCAAGAACCCTGTAAAAATCCTTTTGTAACCCCAAATTACTCGTTTTTTCAAAAAAATTGCATTCAAGGCCATTCTTTATTCCGTTTTTTGCATTTGAAAAGTTTGGGCTTTCCCATTTTGATACCAAAATTGGAATCTGCGAAATTCGAGACAGTCAACTAACCCAGAGCATTGCTAATCTTTTGTAGATTCTTCGGAACGGCCTTATTTTTGTAACCAAACTCCATTACGAATGAAAAAATTGACCTGAGGAGGAACTAATCTTCGTTAGGAAAATCGTGAGAAGTTAAAAAGTACTGACGAAAACATTTGAGAAAAGTGGACACAGTTTTTCATCGACTCCGGTGTGTTTTTATATTTTTAATTGAAATCTACGTGCGTCGAAAATACAAGTGACGAAAGGAGAATAGGAGCGAGTTTATTGTGAGGAAGACACCATTTTGCCCCTTGGATTTTTAAAGTCGTGTGAAGTGAAGGTTTTCGAGTGCGTTGTGCTAAATCATTGAAACAAAAAGGAAATTAAATTGGGAAAGTCACGAAATTTCCGGAATTTTCGAGTCCGAGACCTTTTTCACAGTCTGGATGAAAATCATCATCAGGAATTTGAAAAACTTGTCAACCATGAGTGGATCGAAAAATCTCCAAGTTGAATGATTTTTTTCACCTCTTTTCCTCGCTGCATCTCCAACTCTATTGGGTACATGAGAAATCTCATGCTCGAAGGGGTACGAGGGAATATATCAAGTTTCAAAGTTCAAAGTTTTGTGGTGTTGACAGATCGATAAGAAAGTTTAGACTCGAGGGCTTTGCAACCCCCTTGTTCTTCCCATGTACACGATATCTAGGGACTGTGAACGAGTTGGTTGTTCTAAAATCTTCTGTAATCAAGTCGGCGTCTGAATTCGAACAAACCTTGCAAATTATTTCGCCAGTAGCGTCAAAGAAGGTAAAAAAAAGTAACAAATCATATCAACGGTGCGGAGAAACGTGTGCGTGATAATCACATGCTGGATAATTAGAACCGATAAAATTTTGATAAATCGCATCGTTGCGGAACGAATTGACAAGAATTACATGAAACTCAGCAACTCTGAAGGCCTTTGGGACGAATCGAAGTAACATTTTTCCGTTCTCATTGTCCCGAGACCCGGAAGAGCGTTTAAAAACTCGAAGGAACGAGAAAGAAAAGAATAAAAAGAGTTTTAAGATCGTGGGAGGGGGAAGGAAAAACGTGAGGAGAGAAGAGAAGGAAGCGGAGGAACTGAGCGAAAATATCGTGCTGTCTTGCCAAGGAGGTTTGATACCGCTGCGAATAGCTAACGATTTTAATCGCAAACGGATAATTAAGGGTGCAACGGTGAAGGGTAACGGTGGCTTTGGTGATTATTCAGCGGCGGGTGAATTCGAAGTCTGGGGCGAAGAACAACGCTCAACGGATGGTACGGACCACCACGTGATTGGTCCGCTCCAGCGGCACCAACAACAGCAACAACAGCAACAACAACAACAGCAGCAGCAGCAGCAGCAGCAACAACAAAGATGCGACGGTGGTTCGTCCCTGAGACCCTTACTTCACGTAGCCCATTGTGAGCTTCATTCACCTCGCGAAGCTGAATTACTCAGGCTCGATAAACTCGACAGTATGGATCGAAAATCGAACGATCACGATCCTTACTCCATGATGGATAATTTTCACAACCCTGTTCCGCCGCCCCTGCCAAGACGTCATGTTCGGTGAGTTCCCAAGCGCATAATTACCCGCCAATGTGGAAAATTGTATTTTTCAATCTCATTTCTGGTTCAAACACTTTTTTCCATCGTATTTTGAAGCGCAAGTTTTACTCAAGGGCCATTTTCAAATTTAAAGGAATTTTGTTTGAAAATTTAATTGGAAAAGCGACGATGTAATAGATTATGATGAAATCATAAAATTGTCGATCATTAAAACTGATGAAAGGAAAAAATTCTGGGTCATTCGAAAAAGACAGCGTGAAAAAGAGTTTCGTCTGATGTGTCGTAATTAATTCCTCCTATCCGATAAATTCATCATCACAAATATGACAGATCATAATTAAGCGATTTGTGAGAAAAATATGAACATAACGAAGTCCAATAAATTGACACCCCTAAAATGTTAGGCACGCTCGATTCTCTAGAGGGGCTGAGTTATGAATTCAGCTTTGATCGAGGGGTTGTTCTCTTTTTTCCCCACTCGCTCATTCTATTTTTCTCGTTTTGCCAATTCGACTTCGATACTCGCACAACGGGAGAAAAGACAAGTTATTGCTCATCCACCCTTTCGAAACACCCCTCAACACATATACCAACACATGCATACACCAAAATACGAAAGTAAGCAGTATTTCTCGAGAAATCGTCAGGGCGGTGTATACATTTTATTGAGTTAGTTATAAGCGAGTCGCGAGACGGCGAAAAAAAGAGGAGAGGAGAGGAATAAGAGGGTGGGGCGTTCTAGTAACGAATTGACCTCGATTAAGAAAGTCGGCAAATTGGACAGACCCTTCGTCGAAAAGAAACAAAAGCCCTCTGGCGAAAAAAAACAAACGTCACCGCGCAGAGTCAAATCATCCCGGATTAGCCGTTCAATTGGCACGAATAAAATGGTGTAGCCTCAAATTACAATCATAAGAGCATTTTAAAATCCGACGAGAGACAACAGAGACTTTGAAATAATTGAAGGAAAAAATGCACTACATGCTTCTGGTTATTTCGTTCGAATATTGTTTTTAAAAGTTGTAAACAAATGGTGTCGGCGTATTTTTCCATGTCAAGGAATCTATGTTTGCAATCAGAATTTGTGGAATTCTTTGAAGAATGTTTCAACCTCAAAAGAGAGGGAAAGAGGATGAAAAAAAGTGTTATGGGGCTGCGGGGAAGGGTTGATGGCCACGAGGCGCCGACAATTCGCGGTGAAGCAAAGCGACCCCGTTGCAATGCATCACCCTGTCTCGACCGCTAACTATATATATTGAGTCTTATACATATATCTACACCAAAACCTCACTTTCTCCCCTTTTCACCCCACATTGTCGGTTCTTGCGGAGCGTCTCACCACCCCCGCAAAAGCCCCATTATATACACTTTATATGGCTGTATATGTATGGCCATAGAGTATTCCTTTTTCACTGTGTGAGAACCGGTGATTTCTCTAATGTTGCAACTTCTCGTTGCACTTGTAGTATACACAATCTCGTGTTTTCATTCCCTGAATATACTTCACCCGATGTTTGGCGTTTCCAAACCCGCATATTAGATCGTACGAACATACAGAATGGAAAGTAAATATGAAAGGAACCACAGTATTATGATATAAGAGAGAAATATTGCATCTCATGAAATAAAATGTTCTACGCTTAGAAAATCAAGCGAGAGTGAAAAAATACGTAATAAATAATAAATAAAGACTAACGTTGATAAATTTTCATTCACGGATGATAAATTCACTGGTGTGAAATAAGTGTGTCGAGAAAATGGATTCCTAAAGCTCAGAAAAGAGAATGAAATCCGTATGGAAAAAAACTAGGATAAGAAAGAGGGAAAAAAATCTTTTTACCTCACGAAAATTGATAGGTCAGAGACAGGCCAAGTGAATGGGTCCGGAATCTCGAGAGACATCATCTTGATGAATGCGACGGACTACTTTCCCGTTCTCCCTTAATTCCTCGTCCTTCAAGCGTTGCGCCCTTTTTTTTTTTTCTTCTGCCCGTCTTGTTTGTGCTATCGCTTTTTTGCCCTCTCGATATCCATGCAATTTCGTGTCCTCCGTAAGGACGAACCTGCGTGGATTTTACCCTCACTGTTTTATGCATATAGGTTTCCATTTTCTCCTCGCTTATTTTTTTTTCTATTTTCTTGCCGAGCCTTACACACAAAACTGTACGAGGCTGCCCACTCTTGTGTGCTAACAATTGGAACGCCCTAAATTGAGGAAAATTTGAGACACACGCGAAAAGGGATCGCGCCCTTTTTCTTTTCGACGCAGTCATCATCCTTCTCCTCTGCATGCCTCTCTCCTTCTTTCTCCTTCATTTTTTTTTCGTTCTCTCGCACCCGTCGCTTTCCGTTACCTGTTCCCTTTTCCTTTTGCCTCGCCCTCTTTCGCCCTCGTACACGTTGCTCTGTATACAACCACTCTCAAATAACTCCTTCTCCCTTTTCTCGTTTTTTTTTTTTTTTGCAATTCTCGTGCACACACCGGCGCCCCTCTTTTCCTTTTTCCTTTACAATCCTTAGATAGCGCGCTTTCCACGCTCTCGCACCATTTCCCCTACCCCCATTCTCCTCTTTCTCTCTCTTTTTGTTCCCTCTTTCACGCTTTCCTTTCTCTCTTTCTCTTCTCCCTTCCACTGTCTCTCCAACTTCTTTTCTCCTTCCTGCTCGCCGTGTAGTGCAAGAAGAGAAAAACTCGTGGGCGACTTTTCCCTCACACCCTCGCTTCTTTTTCTCTCCTCACTTTCTTTATCGAGATATGTACGAGCGTGACGATTCTCGTTTCGGTGAAGGGACTGGAAACTTATCACTCGCGTTTTCCCTCGTACGCGTTCACAATAGTGAAAAAAAAATGAAAGAACGCAGACCGTGCCGTTCTCAATCACACCCCCCTCTCGTATACGTTTTTCTTTTGCAACCCAGTGCCGCTTCTTCGCTGTACTCTTCCCTTTTCAACCCTTATTTGTACACCCTTATACGAGCTCCCCCTCGCTTCAAATTCTAACGCTTCTGACACCGTTTTTTTTGTTAGTCAGTAGGTGACTGTGGTAGCGTTACATTTCATGATTATTTCTCTGTCTCCAAAGCCCTAACCGCATCGTGTCTTGTTTTGATAATCAGCTCATCTTCATAACGACGATCACTCGTAGCTTTGATGTTTTTTTGTTGTTGTTGTATCTGAGAGCCACTGTTTGGAGCTTGACTGCATTTTTCTTTCAGTATGAAATTCGATAATAAATACATAATCGCGTGTATGAAAATATATACTGACGATATAATTTCTCAATCGCTTTTCTTCTCGTTGTTTTTCGACAAGTGTCGGAGTTGCTGGGATAATATACAAATAATGTAGGAGATAGCTGGGGGATGAAATTTTAGAAACCCTCGAACTTAACCCTTTCGTTACAGCGAGCGGGTAATCCGAGTAGGTTGATACTTTGCTCCCTCTCTCTCTCTCTCTTTCTTCTCCACATGATGCACGTAGAGAGACAGTACTTGAACCAGTGAGGGTTTCACGAGAGAGTGCCACGAGTGGGCTTCACGTGCTCTCCTCGATTGAGTAAACTTTCTCACTCTTCTGGTCTTGATGATAGAGAAAAGGAAAGAAAAAACATACCTTCCGGCTACACCCGAGACCGGAGAAGCCGTTCCAATTCCAGCCCACTTATTCGACTTTTCGTATATCGTTTTTCTCCTCCATTAGTCACTCTAACCACTTTGGAAGCAAGAGAATAGTTTTTGTCTCGTCGTTCGACACGTGACGCAGCGGTCATCTTCGTTTATAATAATTCATGTCGGAAGCATCAAATAATTAAATAAGGAAATGATTAATGGAAGTGAATAAAATTGATGTGCGATTCAATTTATTAAAGTGCGATGATAAATTCAATTTAATTGGATTGAATGAGAATTGAGAGAAAAAATGTCGCAAAGCTCGAATGGTTTCTATTTTGGACTGTATTTCTTCATTTTTTTAAAGCACGAGGAAAGAGACGATATAAATTCAATTAAAAGTATAATTTTCGACGGTCGAGTGCTTTCCAAATTGGAAACAGAAGTTGCGTCTCGAGGCTGAGGAACATGCCGCACAGCACGCGCTCCGCACCAGCACGAACCCTCGAGACAGTTGAAAATCGCTGGAGAACTTGCTCGCTCCCTTTCAACCCCTCCCAGAACACTCTCCGCGTGTATTCTTTCTCCCCCTCCCTTTCCGCCGCCGCCACTGCTCTATCTCTCTCCTCCTCTCGCCTCGCCGCGACCCCGAGAAGAATCTCAATAAATCTCAACGGACGGCTAAATTACTCGTCGCTGCTGCTGCTGCTGCTGCTGCTGCTGCTGTGCCTTTCTCGTCTTCTCTCCTCACTCTGCTCTCCCCACCTCTGTTTTCGCGGTGTCTTCTCTATCCGCGAATGTTCCAAGGCGCCATGTCGTCCTTTCCAACATGCACACTCCTCCTCCGACAAATCTCGCCAGACTTTTCCCTCTCTCGCTCGTTAAATCGATTATTTGTTCGTATTATCTTGTCTCCCGCCTATCGGCCGAGCTTAATGCCGCGAATCGATTTGTCAATCAATTCGAAACATCCTCCCATACACCCTCCGTATTGCTTGGGTGTCGAGACCCCACATTCATTATCTTATCGACGTTGCACTTTCGTTTTTTTTCCAAAATTGAAATAGATTTTCTCCAAAAAACTGAGAATCGATCATCTAAACTGTTGGCTCCACAATATACCCTGGAATCCCAAACAGAGTCTTTTTATCTGATGCACTCTTCAAGAGATATCCATCAATGTATGACACTCCATTGCACTCGCATGGCTCGAAGATGAAGCGTAAAGATGAGGATCATCCTCCATCTACTTCCCCCGATTGGACATGCACTAAAAAAAAACAGTAGCTCGGAAGCAGTGCCTTGGAGAGAAATATAGCAACGAATTGTTTTCTCAGAATTGCTAAATTCACTCATCGTCTCAGTGAAATGTCATCAACTGTCCAATAATGAACACAATTCATACTCTCTGGCCTGATTAACCTCCTGGTGTTATACACACAAAGAAACTCCAGAATGGAATATTCGATGAAACGTAGGCTATGCGGTAGTTTGGCCACAGCAAAATGAAAATCGGATTTTATTCGAGAAAGGAAACGAGCACACATGGATACGAAAAGGAAATAAAGGAGAGACGAAGATGGCGCTAGGTCGGAAGTACTGAGGAACGAGCACGACGCCACCGTCGACGTTGCCGCCGCTGTGTCCGGTTTCTGTCTCTGAGAGGCATTTAACGCAGCATCTGCAACGGACTTTGTAATTTAGAGCCAATCCCCTTTATTATCCGTAATCCGTTTCGCCAAAGTTCATATATACTTCATCCTCGAATACATATATACATGTATACACATATATACGAGCTCGTAATACACGAAGCTTTTGAGGAGCAAATGACAAGACCATGAATCTCGTAAAAAAATTGTTCGTACTATCGGAATCTATTTTTAATTTTTTTAGTTCAATGACGAGCTCGTTTGACTGAGTAGAAAAAGGGAAATGTATTTTTGATCGCTATGGAACATAAAAATTGTAGGATAGATCGTGAAAATTCATTTAATCAAATTTACACGATTTTCGTTGATGTCCCAATAAAAATAATGAAAATTTGTCATTTGAAAAATGAGTTTTTCATTTTTCCAATGGAATAAAACTGACATCAATTATGGGGATTCATTGTCCGCTTACAATTTGTACAATTGGCAATAAAGTCTGTATTATATTTGTAAACTCGAAACTATTGCACATAATGTTTTCCGAGAAACATTTGCAATAAAATTGTATACGGAAAAGTTTTGATGCACGCGGAGTAATAGTATTTTGCAATTTCATCTGATTACTAGCAGTGGAGACCCCTTCAACTTCGCAATATCGTATAAAGCGGAAAAATTCATTTATCTTGCATGCCTCAAGGCTATTTTCAACCGAGTCTTTAACTTGGATTTATTTCGTTGGTGAAGTTCGTTCTCTTCTTGTATCGTTGCATTTCAACTTATATATACAATGTGGCGCTACCGGCAGACTCGAAAGGTGCGAAGGAATAAGATTTTCAAAGTTTAGAAATAAAAGTCTTTGACGATTTTCTTTGCTGCTGCGATGGATCGTGGATCAAATTTTTTTAAATCAACGACAGTCATTTGCTGATAAGAATCCTGCTCATTTTTTCTCTCTCGTCTTTCAAGGTGCCCCGACGATTAATAAGCACTGAGCACTTTTTGGCGAACCGTCGTAGAAAAAAATCGCTGCTCGGATTTTCCTATTGAAAATTCCACGATTCACTAGAGCAAGAAATTGTTATGATAACTTTTGAGCAGCTCTGTACTAAAACGCATATACTTGCGAGACTCGTCCAAGTATCTAAAGGTAAGGGAAGTCCATAGCGTGTCATTTTTATTGGAGGATCAATGGAGATGCGTGCCTTGGATGTCACTTATCCATTTATTTTTCATATATCCATTGTCAATGCCCTTCGTTGTGAGGAAAAATAGATAAAAGCTTGAGAATTGTTCGGTGCTGTATACCGAGATACCAATCGATCATTATAGTTATAGCATCGGACAGACGAGACGTCTCGGATGTGCACCACGTACTTCATACGAGACAGCCAAACGAGTAATAAGCAATGCGGGTGAGTGGTTGCGCGCTACGTATATGTAAGCGTGTAGAACTCGGCGTCAAGGCTCTGGATGCCGTCTTGCTCGACACACACGCACACTCGAGTGCATATATCAATCATCTATATGAACTTTGCTGGTAGCCTCTGTATCATCTGAATAAGTAACTGGCGTAGTAAGCGAAATAAGTGCGATGGACATGAATTCGTTCGATCTACCGGGAAGTCTACGAGAAAGCAATTTCGCGCTATTCTACTGATGATTCCAATTGTTCGAAACTGGTTTGTAGTGAAATCTTAAATGCCGGGGATTGATTGCTATTATTAGATGCATCCAAATATTTGTGAGCAAAGATTTGAAAGTGCATGCAAAGGGGCTCGAAACCTCCCAAAACATCAGACACGTATTGGCAAGTTTATAAATACCTTCCCATCGCGTATAAAATATTTCCACCTCAAACGTAATGCTGTGCTGCAATGCGCTTACATCTGACGAACGCACGCGGTAGTGCAAGTTTCTGAACTCGCGCGGTTCGTGGCGGGGCAGAAAAACACGAGAGATACCTCTGTACGTAGGTATGGTGAACATTAGTTATATATATATATATATGTTTTTCACATATGCCTAAATATATGTATGTATGTATGTATAGAGCACGTAAATATGAACATACATATATGACGTTTGTTACCACACGCTTCGTTTTTTTTTCCTCTATTTTTTCTTCTCCCTTTGCTGTATACACATCCATGAGCCCTCCTTTATTCGATTTTTTCTTTTATATATCCATCAACGAGTGCTCTTTCTTCCCCGATGAAGAAACTCAACTATTTATCACTCTTTTTCGTTTTTTTTCCTCTCCCCCGCCCCGTTACTTGTCCCATTATTTTTCGATTCTTCGCCTTTCTCTCCTTCTTCACACAAATATTATTTATATACCATATGACGTGTGCCTGCGAGTGTGGCTGTGTCTCAGAGTCGATAAACACATACCGTCTTCATATACGATCGTATATATACATGTATATGTTTAACGAGTATCTTGTCCCCTTCATCAAACGTACGTCACTTCCCATATTTTCCGGCATTTCTCGTGCTAATGTGAATAAATGAATATGTCAGCACTCCTCTGGTTCCTCGTTAGCGACGAAAGAGAGAGCCAGGGAGATAGAGAAATGTACCAAGCTCGTTCGTTGGCTCGAAAGATAAAAGAAGAGCTTGAGGGAACGAGGCCATGGGGGAATGGGGCTGGTTCCACCAGGGAAAAGAGAAAAAACGTTTAAACGGATAAAGAAATGAAAAGGGGTCGTAGAGATCATATATACTCGGAATAGATGATGGCAACTCGTCGATGTTGCGTTGTAGGGAAAAAAAAAGGATTTGAAACGAGATTGATCGAACTGAGCGGTGTAATGAGATAAAGTGAGAGAAAATCAAGTACGTTTAAACTTTCAATAGGTCATTAAGGTTTGATTCTTTATACGAGGACATTTCTCTGATTTTTGACATTTACACGATAAGCCACGTGACTCGTTGGCTATAATAATTCCATATTTCTCCAGTGTGTTGCTATTTTGTTTTTTTTTAATGTATGGCCGGAAGTGTGGAATTTCCGGGAATCCGCAGTTTGATGAATCTCAGGCCTCGCTCTCCCTCAAGATAATATCCATTCAACTCTTTTTCGCTCCCGAGGAAACATGGAAAATTTTGAATAAATTATAACGAAGACTGCTCGTAAAGAGCCTCATGACTTTTTTTATCGTCTTGGACGTAAAACGGCAGTTGAAATAATTACGCGAATAAGAAAAAAGGGATATAGAGGCAGTGAGAAGGACGAGGAAAGTCCAGTTGAGAAAGAACATCGTAAAATTGTCCCTCTTTCTCGGAAACAAAGTTCCACTCGAGAAAGAAGGATGAAAGAAAAGCACAATCATCGCCATCCAACTCGTATATATACACTCGCCATATCGGAGCTAAGGAATGGTCTTAAATTGAGATAGAAAAAAATAGAGTCTTCCATGCGATTTGGTATTTTGCCCAATGCGTTTCCGACAGACCTACATATGGAAGATAATAACTAGGTTACTCGCTTCGAATGTATACCAATCTGTGGCAATACACTTAAGCCGAAATGTCATAAAAATCTTGGGTCTCCATCGTGATATTCGTTTTCCAAGTACGCTTGAAATTTTTGAGACGTCCAGCGACTGCGAAGGTTTTAAGATAAGATGAACTTTTTTTTATCAATGTCTGGATATAATTATATCTGCTGCGTCATAATGATGGACCGATGGACTGGTAATCGCATAAATTCGACCGAACCTGGATGACGAAAATGTTCTGGCAACGTGAGCTTACGAATACTTGTTTTTTTTTTTTTCATTTTCCGAGCTACATCAATCATCTGCCATTTCTATTTACGATCTATTCATGGCCGTCAAAGGATTCTCCATCGATTAGGGCGACAGACGAAATAGATTTGGTGGGAATGAATGAAATCGGTCAGGTTGAGGTGAAAAAAATATGAGGTACACCTGTTTTGAGTAGGAAAACTCGATACGCACGGAGGTTCTTAACGCTGGAGGTTCGTAGTCTATATATATATATATATATGCGAAGAGGAGAAAAGTGGAAAGTAATAAAGTGGAGATCGAGAGAAAGAGAGAGAGAGAGAGAGAGAGAGAGAGAGGAATAGACGTTGGTGGAGAGACAGGAAGATGGGAAAGGAGAAGAGAAACAGAGTGAAGTACAGTGCCACGTTGCCGGATCAATATCGGGCTCCTGTTGAGGGATGAAGGGCGCGCGCGGGGGCGTTGGTTGGCGGCGTCGGTGCTCGGTGTGTTTCTCCTACAGTCTACTGGTTCCTGCCGCTGCTGGTGCTGGTGCTGCTGGGGCTTTCTCTCAGCTCTGTGAGTCGGAGAATTGTCGTGCTGGAACGTCAATGGAGGTTGGGGAGTCCGGGGGTGGGGTTTGACGGCGACAGAATCTCCCGTCAATGTTGGTTACGCTCGTAATAGTTTGTCGCTATGTGTGCTCTCATTTTTATCGTCTCTTGCACTACCAACTTATCCATTTAAAGCCTGACCAACAAAAATGGCGGCTCCCTTTCGTAAAGCTCATTTCGCTTTACCGTTCGTCATCCCCGCGCCTCACTCGATCTCTGCCCACATTTACGACCAACCGAGCGAACATTAATTCACCCTCGTAAATTATACAAAATTAAAACATACCTCCTCCCTCCCTGCTCCAGCAAACAATATGGAAGTGCATTTTCGATATCGACAAAATTCGTTTTCTCAAATTTAATTTATTTTCCCGTCTCGCTTGGGAATTTTAATAAAGTCTTTTTTTTTTTCTTTCACTTTATATTCCGGAGATTTTGCCCTATACACCGTAGAAAATTTCATATTTCGAAATGCCGATAGTTGCCGGAAACATTTTCCCGAATAAAAACAAAAATAGCGATTCGCGTAGGCAGCTAATTTGTTAGCCTAGTTCACAAAGCACGATTGTGCTAATAAAGAGAAAATAAGTTAAGGGCATGTCGGGCAAAATTACGAGTGACAAGTCTCCGAAGAATATTAGGCGAATAAATCAGGAATGAATTTTCCTTTATTCACCTCTTCCGTTTCCTTTCTCAAGCCTCTTGACTCGTCCTACAAGAACGAGGTGTGGGTGACAAATGACTCTAGTCGCTTGTGTCTCAACACGCAACATGTTTCCCTGTCCCTTGCTCTCGTAACTCACGCACAGAAACAGACAAAAAAATGTCTCTTCTTCTGCCTCCAGACTATCTGTATATTCATTTATTCAGTGTCTCTCTTTTTTTTTTTAATCATCGTAATTCGTTAATTTGCACTGATTTCTAATGGATATGTTTTAAATCATAAAATTTAATTATAAAATTATCATTGAACCTACGAATGTATCCGATCGTCGCTCGTACAGAGCGAGAGAGATTACGCTAACGGGGGCGTAATGTAATTATAAAAACAAACAAAAAATAAAGAGTTGTTCATTTTGACATTTATAAACAAAAAAAATGATTTATTAATATTTTTGTAGTTAAATGAATGAAAGCAAATATACGTAATGAAAAAAGTTATATATAAATTGATATTTATGGACGATCCTCGTACGATCGTGGGCGAAAATCATAAGAGACAGCATCAGGCTGTAAGTCTCGTCTTGGATGTCTCGCGGCTTTATAAATAGATAATACGTTGGATAAACTCTACCGAGGCTAGAATCTTTGGATGAAAGGACTGAGCGCACGAGACGAGCCTCGAGACTCTCTCTCTCTCTCTTTTTGCTCCACGTGTCTGTCTCTTTTCTGCTCGTACGTTTTCTCTCCCTCTCGCTTTCTCTCATTCTCATTGAATCCCTCTGACGGTCTCTTGCTCTCTATCTCACAGTTACTTCAAGATCTTTGCCGAACCGCGTTTGCCCCACGAGACATTAACGACGTTAGCCTTAATCAAGACGGAGATTGCGGTCTGCCGAGATGAGCGGAAGTTTGGAAGGAGATTCAACAGAAGAAAATTCCAAAAATAAAAGCGTCAATTTTCGTGTATTTTCTTGTCAAACTTTTCCATTCGGTAATCTCCCAAAGGCGATAATAATTCGACACATTTTTTTACGACATTATGTAGAAAATCAAAGAGAAAGAGTAATTGAAAGGAAAATGTCGAAAATCTTTGGCTCAATCTCCTCCTTGCAAATATTCATTGAAAAACCATACAAAATTAAATCCTGGTAATTTACTATAGGCAATAAAAAACACGAACGGAAGCTCCGAGGGTGCGAGGGTAGTTAATAGAGTCGAAGATTGCGGTTTTTCCTCGTCTTGAGTTAAGCCTCCTATACATATATGTACTCCTGAAAAATTCAATTCTCACGATCATTTACTAGACCTCGCAAAAAGTGATCAAATAAAGGAAAACCTACCACAGCACATGTCGCCAAGTACTCCGCCGAAATATAGCTAGACATCTGAAACCATGGAGAAATATACTCAGCAACGAAAGCCATGAAGCCGTCGACCTAGACAAGGAAAACCATGAAGAAATATACCTAGTCAACGAAAACCGTACGGAAAAAAGCCGAATTGCCTGTCTCTTTCGCTCGACGACGCGCGGAAAGTCGGGAGTGGGCGCGTTCAGTAGAGCGCGTGACGTCACAGGCCGAAAATGTCCACCAGACTTGCAAAGGACGTATGTCCGAACGTAAATAAACGCGACTTACGCC